>NIUQ01000830.1:0-48660 GCA_002796945.1 Plectus sambesii
TGAGAATTCAAAGTTGTGTTCAGCATTTATGCAATATGGCTAGCAGCTCTTTTAACGACTGCTTACTTTACAAACTGCTTTCATTACGGACGATTTTACGAATTTCTTGTAATTCGATTGAAGAACATTTAGTTTTTGTTACGAGAGAGGAAACATTCATTATTACTGAAATCACAGATGTAAAATGCTAAAAAGCATAGCAAATAAACAAATGCAACGAACACGTTTAAAAACACGAAATTGCGAGTATCACAACTGCAGAAGCCATTCACGAAAAAAGCGCTAACTCCTCCTCCCTTTGTCCTATGTAATTTTTTAAACTATTGTATGCCCAGTTCAGTCGCAGACATTAGGGGTCGTGTCTTTGCTGTAGGGGCTGAACGGGGTGTGCTTATTCAGCGACCAACGTCCCTATAATCCACTAATGCAAGAGAGCGGTCTTTACACAACCGCTCGGCGCGCGAACAATAAACCAAGTGACTGATCAAATGAATCTTGGTCAATCTCTGTGGCAGCACGGTATGACAAATATACTGCTACTCATTCTATTGATCAGCGAACGCAGAACGCGTTCAAAACAGTCTTGCAAAAAACATAATCGGGCTAAAGGACGACCGGTACGAGTGAGGTCCTAAAGCGATTCTCGCCTGATTACAATTTTTGCATTCAAATAGCACCGTAGGGCATTGTTTTGGCCACAAACTCCTACGTAACTCAGTTCAAATCACGACCCTCCGACTGCGGTTGCCTTCGCGTACCGGTCGCCCTTTAGCCCGATTACAAAAAACAATAGCCACAACACGCGGTATAAAAAATCAATCAATTAAATAATTACATGAGGCTGCCTACCTGAAATCGATCACTGTGACTGCACGGTGTGACAGTGGCAATAATTTCAGCCGAAGCGGACGCCGACGGAGCAATTGCTATCACAAATCGACGGCCATTTATATCTCAGCGGAATGTTCCCTGTGAGAGAGACGCCCGAGACTCTGCGAGCGCTCGGCATCAAGCATATTCTCACTCTTCGGCGCGAACCGGTGCCAAAGTTTCGTCAACTCAGCGAAATCACTTACAAATTCATCGCTGTCGATGATACGCGTAATCAGGTATACTGTATCGAATTTACGGTATATTGATGCGATCTACTGGTTTGTCGTGTAAATGATCAGACGTCTTCTTTTATGAGGATTTACTACGATACTTCGACGCCAATATACCGTAATACGCTTCGGGGACTGAGAAATCCCGAAATTTCGAAATTTGGGGATATTCAGGGTAAAAATAAGGCCTAGGCTACGGTAAACATAGAGCAATGAAGGACTGATATTGGGATTTTCGGGATTCGGAGAAGAATTACAAACCGAAGCTTAAGTAATAGTGTTTCGGCATATTTTTCCCTTAAAAAATATCATATCTTGTACAGGATATGCTCGGTAATGATCTGCTGGAGAACTGTCTGCGCTTTCTTCACAACACCATAGAAGTTCGCAAGGAAAGTACGCTTGTTCACTGGTAATGATTTTCATCCATATGCGTATTAACTCTGCTATTTAAAATATGATAGTTTGACCATATCCTTGGATGAGGATCATGGATTATAAATGTAGCTGTTTTGAGCGACGAATTTGAAATAAAAACATTATGTTTATATTTTAGTGGAATTGACAAGATTGATCGAAAGATTTTGTGGGTGAATTGGAAGAATTTATGAATTTTTAAGGAGAGCCCGCCTTGTCGTCTGTTTCAGTCTTGGTAAGGGGGCGGAGTAGGATATGAGGAAAGAAATGCTCGCTAAAGATAATTCTTTACATTTCTTCAACTACCTTTAGGTTGTGGGCTACTGATTAGTGTATGGTTCAATATGTTGTAAGATTGAATGAATTGGCGTCCGATAGACCGTGTCTCGGCTCATTTGATTACTTTAGTGAGATGGGAATGTCACGCAGTGCTATGGTTGTAATCGCATTTTTAATGCGCAAGTACCGTATGACTGTGAATGACGCATTAGCCATGGTTCGGGCTTGCCGAGACATCGTTCAGTGAGTTTTGCTTTGATTTCTGTGAAAACGATCTATCATTTTTGACATATATTAAAGTTTTCATGTTTACTCATTTCCGGATAAATCCAAAGAGTATTCGTATCAAACAGTTAAGTTATATTGACATTTAGTTCAATCAGTGCTGGGATGCAAAATTTTAATGGAATATCATGAATATCTGAACTATGCCAATGATTTGCATATATTCTATAAAAGTGTGCCGTTTAATCGAAATAACTCAAATTTACGCAGTTATCATTCTATGGATAATTATTTTAGGCCAGTAAGTAATGAATCATTTTGGAGCGAACTTCGTTAAACTAAAATAATTGCAAAATTGCGGTATTGCACACACGATGATTGATCATTTTTTGGTTATGTCCAATTTTCTGAATAATCAGCGCGCTCGCTATTTCGCAATTGCAACATGTTTATGAAACAGGCTTCTCCACGCATTTTCAGACCGAACGTTAGCTTTATGACGCAATTGAATATCTTCGCTGAAATGAACTATTCTGCCAATTTCTTCGCTCTCTCCCGCTGCGAGACATATCACGAGTGGTGTCTGCAAACGAAAAACGTCTGTCTGCGATCAGACACCTTCGGTAAGTGTGGCGTTACTCGGCTTGCACTTTGAGGGGTTGGAATGCTATTGCTAGATATCTTGAAAAGTACTGGAAGTTTTGCAATTAAATAATCTTACAATTACCTTCCAAAAGAACTATACAGTGGTATTCGTTTATATCGGTTTCGCTTACACCGGTAACTTGGCCGGTCCTAAGGCATATCTTTTCAGACAATAAAGTTCGTTCGCTTATACCAATAATTTTGGCCGGTCCCCCGTTGACCGACATGAACGAATTTCACTGTACACTTCCTAAAAACTAATTCAGATTGTAATCCAATTGAGTAAAATATGAAAACACTTGCTTTCTAATTCAAATCTCGCGCCATTTTGAGAGCATACTGTAGCAAAGGTGGAAGAGGGGTTGTACGTGGGGTCGCGCGCGGATGCGACGATGCGGAGGAGCTATTTGCGCCACGTGGGCATCACTCACCTGCTGACCGTGTCGAGCGAGCATATCGAGATTGATGAGGCGTTCGACGGCCTCCACCACAAGTTCGTCTACTTGCACGAACATCGGCGCGAAGACATCCTCGGCGGCGGCATTCTCGATCACTGCACTCGCTTCATCTCCGCCGCGATTGAAGTTGGCGGCAAAGTCCTCGTCCATTGGTGAGTCGCTGGAATTTCCATCACATCAAAAATAAGTCGCCTGATTAGTGAAGAGTACAGCAAGTGATTTTTGCGCGTTATCTTTGCATTTAAATGTGACAACGTACAATTTTCGATACAGTGAGGTGCAAAAATTCTTTACTTCACTAAGCGCTTGTCAAGAAGGGTTTACGGCAAGTGATGTGTAAATTCCGGCCACCCCGAAAATCCCTCAGTGGCTGCCATGCGCAGTATAGCGATACTGAAGTAAATTAGCAGCATCAAGACGCAACCAATAACTGCAGTTAGGATTGATTCGCGGTATTGAAGATACGACATTATACCAACAGTATCTCCTGATGAGCGAATGAATTCAATCGCCAATCATCGAAGCTCTCTTTTTGAGATTGAAAAGGCTGTGACTAAAACATTAAATTCATGAATCAGTTTCATGAACTGTAGACCGTTGCATCGTTTTCGAATACAGCTAATTTACAAACCATAGACGAACTGTGAAAAAAATTAGCATACGAGTGGCATGTTTGAAATTGGCGATAAAATGTTCTTTATTTAGCGATGGATCTTTCAATCGCTGCTTACCCATAGCGGCTGCTTATCTTATTCGCCACCAAAACTGGGATATGGTCAAAGTGAAGAATTTACTTCGCGAGCACTATACTTTCGGCAGGTAGGATCGAACGCATGTGTCATTTATTACAAGGACCAGTCAAATGAAAGTGAGCCACTCTCCCTTACTCATAAAAAGTGCTTTGGCGCACTTTCACTTGGCATGACTCTTTGTATCTTTTCTTTGTTTATTATCATCTCTACAGTGTCTCGATCTGGCTGATAATTGTGTAGTGTGATTGTCTCTTTACGACCAATAAAAGAGTATGTTAATTATTGATCAACTTTGGATAGAGCGAAGAAGGCAAATGGAAAAATAGACTAGTCAGGGGGGATCGAACTTATGACCTTTTGGGGGACTACGGGTCCAGTTCTCTTGGACCTCTGTGCCACCTAATCGGCCACGAATTACCTCTTCCGTGCTGTTATTAAGCATATTCAAAGGTTTTTTAATTACTATCTCATCTCTCATTTAGCACATTTAATACTTTTAACATTGCAATTAAATAAAACAGTCATTCGTTAAACAACCTTCTTGTTCAGCGAGTCTCCCGATTCGAAGGAAGGTCTGATTCTTCAGCTCTCTTTCTTAGTGAAATTGAAGGGAAGAACAGACGATGAATCTCTGCGCAGCTTTCTACCCTACCTCTGCTGGTTGGCGCAGTCTGGAAACACAGTGCGCTTCAGTGAGTTCTTTTATGATAATTTATTTTCGATATTTGCCTTTAGGACAATTTAGCTATTATATCCCATCAATGACTATTTGTAAAGGAATATATTGTTTTTTTCAGTTCTCCCGCAGGCATTAGGGGTTGGTGATGGTGCTGTTGGGGCTGAGCGGGTGTGCTTATTCAGCGACCAATATCCTAAAAGTTCGCTAATGTTAAAGAACGGTCTTTATGCAAACGCTCCGTGGGCGAACAGTAAACTAAGTGACTGATCATATGAATCTTAATCGATCACTGCGACTGCGCGGTATGCCAGAATGCGATATTCATAGCATGCCATATCAGTTTTAATTGATGATATCGTTAATCTTTTACTGCCATATTCAGAGTCTTTAATGGGTGGTGTTGAACCGAACGTTCGCTACAACTGCTTAATTTGCGGTTGTTTGCTCTTCCGCGACAATCATATCATCCGCCACTATCGCTCTATGGATGGCAAAATGTGCGGTATGCGCTACCAAATCAACGCACCCGATTGGATCGTCAGAGAGAACGATATTGTTAGTCTCATTTCGTTTGATTGCGTTAGTTTGCTTATTGCTGGCCACCCCAGAACCCTCATAAATGTAGGAAACAATAAAGTAGACCTTTTTCTGATCCGGGTCCTGGATTTTCTGATCTGAATCCTGAGCTGCACTTGTTCGAGTTAGAGCTTATCCGAATTTCTCAAGTATAGTATAGGTGCGCTGATGAGATAGTTTTGGCATATTTCACGAAGAATCACTATTATGTTCAGAGTGTGTGTCGCGTTCAGATCGTTCTTGTCACAATGCATTTAAATCTGGTCAATATTATCTCACCAGTGCAACAGTATTGTGTCCTTTATTGTTGTTTTTATTAGACACAGTAATTATCCAGAAAAGCGATTGGCCCCTTGGTATCCTTGCTCCTCTCCCGAAGGTTGAATGCAGATAAATGTGGCGGTATTCCCTTTTTGCATGCGCATAACCACTTGACGATACTTTGGATTGAAGTTGCGTTTTCTTCCAACGGCGTCAATAAATTCTTAGGGAGAGATGTTTGAATTTACCGCGCATTTTCCAGGCGTTCTGCCCTGAATGCGGCGTCGATGTCGGCAATTTTTGTCCGCTCGGCTACGAATGCCGCATGATCGGCTGCGGCCGCGTCGTGCCCAACTGTCTGAACGTCCACGAAGTTTGCGTCGCCATCTCCTCCATATCATCCTAGTCCCGAAGTACGAGGAAGATAGGCCTCACTTTTCGGATTGCGTTATAACACGCCACACGCGCATGGGTTGATTTGTTAAAGTACCTTGTGCATGTGCGTATGGCGTGTTATAACGCAATCCGGAAAGTGAGGCATATCACCTCTGTACCAGTCCTGAGCCCTGTCATTTAAATGCCTACCTTCTGCCTATACTACATGTACTTGTTCGCCAATTACCTTGCTGAATGTTTGTTGTAATTTTGTGCTAGCTGAGCTTTCTGTAGTACTTTCCCGATATTTTTAGGAGATTTGACTAGATGCGCAGTGTTTCCGTTCGATTCGGTATACGGTACTCAGTGATATTCTGATTCTCAGTGTCATTTGGATCTGCGGAGTGTTCGCATGCTCAATGTACATTCGATATGATCACATTGCAATGTTTGCTGGTTCTTCCGTTACCTGTCGCGCACTTCCAGTCGTTTTATTCGAATATGCTGTCCATTAAAGAAGGGTCATTCGAAATCTTCAAGGGAGCCTTCTACTAGATGCAACAATAAGCAAATGCGCTAAACTTCTCAATTTATTTGCAATAATTATTCGCCATATTGTCCCCTAACATAGCACTGACTCCCGCCATGTCCGTCTGCTTACCCTTTGGTAGAGCTTAGGCTTACAAGCGCGTTGTGAGTAAACACAGTATCTGAAACGCTTATTAATTGTGAGACTCGTCAGAGCAATTGCTTGAGTAACGTAGAATGAAGGATCCTCAGTGCGGCATCCTTAGAATCTAAGATGGACAAAAAGCTCGTGTACTTACCGCTAGCTGATCGCAAACAGCACTTCGTCAAGCAGCGAGTTGCTCGTCAACAATTCCCAGTCCGGCCCAATTTATTCTGCTACACCCCTACTTTCGAAACAGAAAATTGTCCATGCAACTGCGAGTATCCTTTCGCAAAAGAATTGCATAATAGCGCAGATATTTCAACGCTAATGAAAACGAATAAAACAAGAAAGAAAAGATCGAAAGAACCGGTACGCTTCCATAATCGTGCTCACGTGTTTATGAATAAAATAGGTGTCGATATTTTGACTGATCGATCCCGATGCGACTAATGCCGATGCAATTATTATCGGCGGCGGCTGTATACGACGACAGAGTGTTAAAAAGCAGAGCTTTTCAATTTCATCAACGCGCAAACAAAATGGCTTCTATATGCGCGACAAAAATATGCCGCTAATAATGGCGCGCTTGTTTCACAAGAAACACATTCACCTTCTTTCGTTCAATAGATGATTACACCCTGGAGGCGTCACGCGTCTACAGTAGGAGTTCGATGAGTGATTATGCTCCAAGCATGGGGTCTCCATGAGTTACTTCAAATAACACGCTTTCAGTCGTCTATTCAGTCATAATTAATATCCGGCACTGACTTGGATCTTCGAGCCGAGATCGCGAGGAGCCGATGAAGGGTTTCGCTGTTGATGGCACGGTTCTGTTCTCATTCTACGACTGTGTCGATGTTCAAGTCGGCTGGATTACCTCGGATCTTCGGTAAGGGTGCGTGAACGTTATTGCGCTAAACGTTATTAGTCCCTAGTCAGCTAGGGTCGTAAATTAAAAAATATCGCATGGCCTCGGCTAAAATTACTTAACAATCTCAGTAAACTGGAAAAGATCATTATTTCTTCGCCTGTCTTGAAAGTCTTTACGAAACGAAGCTACCAAATAGCACATAGAGATGTGTTTTTCTGGATGAAATTGAATAAAACCTCCCTCTCATCCCACTCTCCTTCCAGTGATCAGGGTTGTGAGCAACCAGACGTCTTAAGGTATGCTCAAATCGAGTCGAAGATGAAAAGAATTAGCTCCGCGACGACCATGTGCGCAGTTAGCTGTCTCCTGGCGCAGCTGATGCTGCTAACCTCAACGGCCAGCGCGCAGACGTCATCGGCCCTCAAGTTGGGCTTCACGGCAGGAACCGACTTTCTCGACTTTATGCTGCCAATCTGCCAGCTGGCCGTTGACGACGTCCGACAAACCGCTGGAATAAACAAGAATGTGCCGATCAAGCAAGTTTATTTTCTTTCCTATTAGTTGAGAATGATTATGCAGTAGTTTGGATTAATAGCTGGCTCGTATTTTCCCCATTAGTGTTGTGTGATAATGCAGCATCTGCTCTTCGACATCCACTACCCTCGGCCACTCTCATTCAAACGTGCAATTCTGCTTCTGTATGAGTAAAGAGGTAGTATCAGAGTCGCAAGCTGATATGGTTTCCCAGTAGAAAATTATATACTTACCTTTCTATATTACAGCAATGTTATATTACCTACACTTTATACTTCTTCAGCGTAATAGTGGAGGACGCTTGCCGACCAGCTGGTGATCCGTACCACCTTGGGGTGACAAATACGGCGGAAATGTACTACTCGAAGCACATCGACGCGCTAATCGGGCCGCCCTGCAGCCCGGAGTTTCTCGACTCGGCTCGTATGTGCGCTCAGTGGCAGATTCCTGTCATTAGCTGGTAAGCCATTAATCAGGCGAACAACTTTGATGATTCGATCAGTTAACGGCATTTCCATCTTTCGACAACTATTAGGAACTTTTATCATACTTTTTCCCGTCGTGTCTGAGCTATGAGAGTGCATTCCGACATTGAGCACATCCAGTTATACGATCAATTATGAGCTCATGATGAAAAAATAAATTCTCTTGCTATGTGATTGAAAGTGCGCTTCGTTTGACAGGTGGGCGACGGATCCGTCGCTCGGCGATAAGAACATCTACTCCAGCACCGTCCAGCTGTCAGCCAGGAACCAGAATGGATTTGCAGTCGCGATCTACACCATCATCACCCGGAAATATTCATGGAGAAATGTGAGTATCGGAAGAAGGCGGTTTTTTCAATCTCAAAGCCTATTTGCACTTTTGCTATCGAAATTCCCTACAGCAACATCTGCTTGAAAGAGCCACTCTGAGTATCTTGCATAGCTGTAAATACAGCACATGTATGATATGCAGTATTTGGAATGTATTCAAGAGTCTCGATCGGAGCTGCGAATAATATATTTGCCAGATGCATGCGTGTGTTGGTTGAGGGGTGAACCATAAGCAGGCAGGGCACGAATGTCGTGGGGGACTGTACGAAAGGGATACTTACCCCTTTGTGCCTATTTCGTAAAACTGTTTTTACAATATTATTTCCATTTTAATAAGGAGACTTTCCAATCCAGTCACTATGTGTTTAAAAATCAAAGAGTACATTTTTCATAATGATTTGAATCGGAAAGTGTCCTCTTTGATTGGACCGTTTATGTGGTACAGTCAAAACCGGATAAGTGCACACCGGTTAAGTGCACAAACCGGATAAGTGCACATTTTTTGCAAGCCCCGAGTGCAAGTTTTGTATTGAATAATGATCGGATAAGTGCACAAAATTTTCGTGCCCGGTCGATGTGCACTTATCCGGTTTTGACTGTACATACACCCCCAAATCTCCGATACTGATATCTGCTGCAACCCCAAATAATTTTTAGCGACTAATGCGCACTGTCACGAAGTTATAGCACATAACCGTGTTTTATCTCGCAGGTGGCTTTCGTTGGTAGCAGCACATTAAATTCACCGGGACCGAATCAACTACTCGGAATTAAAGCGCTTTTCGACCAGAAGAATGACATTAAGACCGTCGGTTACATCGAATATCCAGGTTTACCGTCGGCTGATGATATCATATCTTCTCCCAATTTCGCAAAAATAAAGACATCAGCAAGAAGTAAGCGAATATATTCGAACTGTTCACTCATTGCTTATTGTAAACAGTAGAGAGCGTCGATTAGTAAACAGTGCACTGAGCCGCATCAGACCGCGCGATGATGATGCTATTATTAAAGGCGCTCATGCAGTGTCTTTCACCGTAATTTGCTACTTTTGGATCCGGTTCCGTCAGCATTGCGTTCAATCTGAGCGCAATGCTGACAAAATCGAATGCAAGTTTGACGAAACCGAATGTAAAAAAAAAGAACAGAGAAGCAGGATCGTATAAAAAACTACTTTAGCTTCAATTTCGTCATCCTAAAAGTAGAAATTTATTACGAACAGCTATCTATCCTGCATTGAGAACAATCAAATTTTTTCATTGCAAGTTATCGTATACAATCGAATATAGGGCCTTTTAAAAGTTTTTTCTCAAGGCAGCTCAGCGGATAGAGCCCCATATGTTCAGTTTGAATAAAGGGGTTCAAAATACAGCGGTATCCTCACGCTTTAGCATAAAATTTCAGTCATCATTGAATTTTAACTGGCCGATATTCATTTAATTCACTCACCCTGTTCTATTAAGTCTCAAAATATGCAGAGTTTTGCCGAATTTTGAGAAAACGTATCAGCAAAACTTTTCGTTTGTAACTAATCAAAAAACTATAGTCTGTAGTTGTTCGGCAGTATGATTTACGCAGATTGATAGATTCAATAAAGATAATGCAAGGGTGAGAGGGACTCAAACCGGCGACTACTGACATATGCCACAGCTGCTTTAACGGCCGAGTTATTAATCGGGTGCAATTTAGTTTACATCGCATCGTTCGGCACGGACTTGGAAGCCAACACGAACTTCGTTCTTGCCGTCCATCGGGCAAATCTGACGGAAGACGGCTTCGTCTTTATCATACCGTGGATCATGCGAAGGCACAACGACCTACCTTGGGTGATCAATGGAACTACCGACACTGAAATACTCACTGCCTTCAGCAAGGTGCTAATCGTAAGTTTCCAATACTACTGAAATTTCACATATTTCTTAAAGTAACCCTCTGGACTCTGCGTGCATTTTTTGAATATATACCTTTATAATACGCTTTTATTATATTTTAAAGAGATGTTTCCGTTCCTGTTTATCACATCTTTATAAAAAAACTGAAGTCTTAAAATACAGTATCCCGGGAACGACTGATTCTATCGCTCCTTGCATAAAATATAATAGGTGGGGCGGAAGTCATTTTTACCGCAGAGGGCAATTCATTTCTGTTACCAATGTCGTCTGAAACGATTTCTGCTGTAGTTGAAAAAAACTGATATCGTTAACTGAACTACGGAAATTACCACAGGCAGATTCTTGAGTCTTGAATAGCTATCGTTTTCTTTTCCTTATTTTCATGCCGATCGAAGCCTGATATAATGTCGGGATATTTTTAGGTTGAACCAGCGGGAAACAACAAGCAGCAGCTCTACGCCTTCAGCGAAAGCACAATGCAGCGAGCGCAATGGAGCGAAAATGCGTATACTGCAGTAAATTCGAGCCTGGTTCGTAAACAAATGGCCTCGATTTGAACATAATTTGTATCCGTTTGCTTTTATTTAAATTTAATGGCGGAAGAATGCGCTTGCTGATATTCGCCTTGTATCTTTTGTCAGTTATGCATTTGGATAGGCATTTGAGTATTATTCGTATATGCCCCTTTCTGAAAAATGCTGGAAATTTCCAACTGTACAAAAAATTAGCACAAAACCATTGATCATGAAATTTTACTCATCAATGACTATGACGCATATTTTACTGTTGTTTTAATGTTGCAGTATGCGTTAATCTTGTTAGCTGCCGCCTATGACGGTTGCTACACTTACGCATTTGGCCTTAGTCGAACGCTCGATGGTAGCTCGACAATTGTGCGAAATTCCAGTTTCAGTCAAGCTCTCATCGACAACCTTAGAAGCACACAGTTCGAAGGTATGTTCAATTTCATACGCGGTGCTGAAAGTCAAAAACTGAGATACAAATCGAAAAAGTTTCAAAGGGGGCGTCTTTGTCATTTTAGATCAAAATTTACCAAATGGCGGGGAACAAGCCTGGATATGAGCATACATTACATTCCGTATTAATAAGCGCGTAACATCAAGCTGCAGTTAATGTAACCATGCAAAACGAATTTTGCGGTCGCTGCTCTTTTAAATCGGTCTTTTTATAGGTTACTCTTGTTCGCTTTGCAGGCGCTTTGGGTACCGTATACCTGGACAAAAGAGCAGAGCGCCTTCCTTCTTTTATCCTCAGATCCCTGTCGGAGAGTCCCGGAGGTAATCCAGTCCTCGTTCTACAGGCGAACGAGAGCAGTTGTAGTACGGATGGAATGATTTGCTTCACTATGGTACGTTTATTCGGCGCACTTTTTAAAGAGCAAATAAACAAGCTTATTTGGATTTCGCGCAAACGCTGAATTGTCCTTAAAATATGTACGGTATAATCAAAGGTGCACTGCGGGGTGGAGGGAACTGGAGGTGCGCCCTTTCAGGGTGATATGACACCTGACACCATTTTTGTGGGTCATTTTCACCCAGCCATAGTCGTTTGTGCTTTGCCTCAGACAGGGATGTGCAGCTTTAGTTCACACAATTCAATAGAGGACACTGGATAT
Source organism: Plectus sambesii (assembly GCA_002796945.1). Classification (NCBI taxonomy): domain Eukaryota; kingdom Metazoa; phylum Nematoda; class Chromadorea; order Plectida; family Plectidae; genus Plectus; species Plectus sambesii. The sequence continues at coordinate 12,192 of NIUQ01000830.1, forward strand.
CATGTGATTTTTTCGTTGAAGTATTGATCGCCGCTTTATTTTTGTATTTCATGATATTTTCCAGCATGTTTATGGATTTATGTTGCATTTGTAGACATTCCAAGAAACATCATTTAATTTTTTCCCTAACGGTGTTCCTCTTGATGTGCCAACATGTGGCTTTGATGGATCCATGTGTACGAATTACTGGCTAGTGATTACGATGGTCGTTGCGGCCGGCGTCGTTGTAGGATTGATTGTTATCGCAATCTTCACATGGAAGCGATAGTAAGTCACTCTTCTTGCGATAATATGGATTGAAACACGCGGCTAATGGAGGCGAAGGTGTCGAAGAGCAGCAGATGAGGATTCGCTATTCCACGTGCACCCTATCATTATGCGTTTCTGTACTTTAAGAAAGCAAAATATGAGTGCATCGGGGAAAAGCGCCCTTGGTATTGGTAGGATGGGGGCTCGAATCTACACAATTTCGCCTAAGCTGCGAATCCTCTACCCACTGAGCTTACCGTACGGACATATGTATTTTACTCCAAATTTTGTTTTATGAACAACAAATAGGATTTTATTTCCAGCAACGATGTTATATATTTGCATTCTTAAATGGTAATCAATTTTTGCTTCAGCAAACAACTGGAAGTTTATAAGCTTCATTGGAAAGTGACGAAAGAAAGCATGAAAATTATCGAGCAAAATCCGCTTATGGTAAGGCATTTTTGACATCTTGCACTATACTTGACATTATGTGCCGTATTATTAATCTAATAGACAAACACGTGTGTGAATGTACAATTAGGCAAGCGATTTATTTCATGCGCATTTAGCATTAAAATGCTTTGCATTGTTTAACTTTAAAGTTTTCTTTAATAATTCAGAGGCACTTCATGACGATTTAGAGTTCTGAGCGATTTGCCAAATTCTGATGGATCAAAAAATAGCATATGTCCTTCTTGTATTGGACACTAGAACACTTTAAGAAACAGCTGCATGTGATTTTTTGGTTGAAACATTGCTTCTCAAACGAAAAGGTGCATTTTTAGCGTTCAAAGAGATGTAGCGATATTCATTTGTGAAGTTGATGTGTCAGCGGAATCTCGAAAAGAAAGCTAATGCACGTTAGCACTACCGTATGTGCACGCTGCAAATACCTGCTATCGTTTAAGCATACATGCATAAATTAGTCGGACAGACAGTACGGGCTTATGGTGTTGGTCACCTCTGGCGACTCAAATTTACGACAAGGCATACTATAGGTGAATACCGTACAATGCTTTCTTATAGGACTCGCTAAGAAGCCTAAAAGAGGCATCAGCTGATGGAGTGAAGCTGAAGAAAAGATTTCTGCCAGTTTACGCAATTGTGGGCACAATAAAGGCAGAGCTGCTTGACTTTAAGCAGAATCAACATATTAACTTCACCAAGGAGGATCTTCAGTATTTATTCGGCTTGAAGCAGTTGTCCCACGAAAATCTCACCAGTTTCATGGGTATTTGTTACAACGACGGAGAAAAATTTTACGTATTATATATTCTTGTCGAGCGTGGAACATTGGAGGTAAAATTTACACTTTTGAACGTGAATGTGAATGTGCGAGTTGATCTTAAAGGGTAGGACACCTATCAAAGTTGTGTATTAGAACGATTTATGTTTTCCGATCCGCTATAACAAAAATTAAGATTTGGTCCTATCCTGTAACAATATTTGCAAGAAACATCAATGCTCAACGCATTAAGCGCAAAATCAATTGCTGATTTTCGTATAATCGTTGATTGCTCATTGCTAGATTAAGTCTTTATCTGCTTCTTTTTGCTTTAGATCTTTCTCCATTTCTTAATAAATATCGATTGTAACGACATTAAACATTTTTAGGATTTTATTTACGACGAAGATTTCAACTTTGATTCAACGTTCAAGTCAGCCTTTGTTCGTGACATTGTCAAGGCGAGTTGACAGCATTGTGAGGAATTATTTCGAAAATTATTGAGACTGTTTCTAGGGCCTAGAATATCTTCACAAATCATCTGCCGGCTATCATGGATCGTTCAGTCCAAAAACGTGCCTGATTGACGGCAATTGGGTCCTAAAGTTGACTGGATTCGGAATGACTAACATGCTCAGCGACCTATTCACGAAGCGTTTGATTAGCTTTCCAGAAGGCTATTACGTCCAGCTGAGCAGTACGTTTCTTAAACAGCAGTACAGAATCAGAAATTCTAACAAGTATCTGATAGAGCACAACATTCATTTCAGCATTAGAATGAATGAAATGCAAAAATAACTCTAAGATTAAATGGCTTTCCACAAGCATATCTTTCAAAATATTGAGATAATTGCTAATGAACTTACTATAATTTCTTTCAAGAAAATCAATCTAAAGCTTAGCATAACAGCATGAAGGCAATAGGTCTCAATAAAATGAATTCGTGAATAAAATGATATCAAAAACTGTTACTTATATTAGTAAAAATTTACCAAAATATGTTTTAATTGTATGATGCTGTATGTATGATATATTCTAGGCATGAGATATACTTCAGCGCTCATGTCTGGTCTTGCGCATATTTCGTTTCATTTTAGCCCTATTACATATGGCACCAGAGCAAGTGCGGGTGTCCAGTCTAGGCAAAGCGTTCCCGGGAGGCTCAGCGGCGTCGGATATCTACAGCTTCGGAATGACTTTATTTCAAATCATGTACAGAACGGCTCCGTTCGACGAATCTTCGATGTCCACAGAAGGTCTAACAAAGAGCAGTTTGCTTGAAATAACAATTTTTCGTATAATGTATGGAGGTTTGACCCAAAGTTAATCATCGATCGACATGAAGAGAGAGATATGGGGGTTTGTGTGGGATACATAAACCTACATATGTCCTTTTCTGATTTCCTCTACGGAACTGGCAGTGTTGAAGTATATTTAATCTTGTTCACACAGCTTTATCCCCATAACTTCTGGCATTGTAATAAAATAACGTATTATATGAAAGCCAATAGCAATGCATGCCTCTGAAGAAAGTTGCGCAGTTTTTCGCTGTCTCCTTTGTTCAAAAATGATTACTAAATCAACCTTTTTATTCAGATATTCTAAAAGCAATCACTACTCCTGGGCCTACCCCGCTCCGACCCGCGATTCCCAAGGAAATCAGACAGAATGAAGACTTGATCAATTTGCTGCTCAGCTGTTGGAGCGAACAACCTAGCGAGCGTCCGCCAATTCGCCGCGTTCACCAAGTCACATCAGCAGCATTTGGCTATTTGTAAGTCGTTAAAATATTAAATTTTCAAATGTATCGGCGATGTCCTATTGAAATGATCCGTCGTCTTTCTCGTCGCCGAAATTTGGTTTTTCTCATCATTAAAAGCCTAGTTATAGTCTATCAAGTTTTCAAATTATCCCAAAAATCTACTAAATAATTTTAGAAAAGGAAACCTGGTCGATCAGATGATTTCTATGACTGAGAAGTACGCTCAGAATCTGGAGCGATTGGTTGCCGACAGAACGCAGATGCTCGTCGAGGCGCAGACCCAAACCGACCGTCTTCTTTACGAGATGTTGCCGCCGTAAGACTTTTGCATTTTCATGATTCATTGTGCTAACTTACTATGCCGATAATAGAGCAAGGTCTCATGCGTTATCAAGCTGACATTCAATAATCTGGCCCATTATCAGACGTTCCTTTGCTTTTTCTCTTTTCTGCAATGCTAAACCACCTGATTGCTGTGTGCTATACATAATTTTATAATCTCTAAAGTTGAGAGCGTCTCTCAACCTCTTTCTTAGAAGTTACATAATGAATAGAAAAATATCAGTGAAACACTAACAAAGTCACGATTGCATTTCTGCCCATGGTTCGTAGCTTTCGCAGTTGCTGTCAATATTAATTTTAGATCAATCGCTCGCCAGCTCAAAGCGGGCAATACAGTCGAGCCCCGTTCGTTCGCTACGGCGACGGTGCTCTTCTGTCAGTTGGCGGAATTCTCTGCGCTCTGCAGCCAGAGTTCACCCGATCAAATCGTTAAATTTCTCAACGACATCTTCACACGATTCGACGAAGTTGTCGCACGCTTCGACGCATATAAGGTTACTTTTGTAGGCAAATTAGTCGTAGCGCTATTAAATTTTTCAAACTTTGTGACGTTCCCAAGAAAAGAAAGAAGAATAAGTAATATGTAATAAGCATATCCCTATGATAAATGAGCACAAATGTTATTCAAATGCATGTTATTGACAGTGGATTCAAAATTGAAGGACTATAGTGATTTTTGTTTACTTAGAAATATGCATACTATCGCTTAGATCTAGGTCCTCCTTGTACTGTTGACTCTAAAGCAACCTGTGAGCCGGGCCTAGTCGCAAGAAATTATTTTATTTGAGAAGTATCACGTTGTTCCCCCACTTTTGATTATGTTCCCGAATTTAACAATGTCATATTACTTCCGATTATTATATTTGCACTCTACTAACACAGTTTATGGCTATGAAGCCAGTTTTAGTATGATCTCCGCAACTTTTGAAAAATGTTCTTGTTTTCATTGGGCCGGTTTCACATCGCGTACTTTAACTAAAGTCGGACTTTACGCAATGATGAAGGATAGGCCTTAAGTCCGACTTTAGCTAAAGTATGCGATGTGTAACCCACCCATTATCTCTGAATAGGCTGACGAGTGAAGCAAAACGATTTCAGGTGGAAACATCAGGTGAAACGTATATGGTCGTGTCGGGCTTGCCACAAGAGAACGAGGGACGGCATGTTTACGAAATAGCCGAGGTCTCCCTGCAATTACGCACGGTTAGTCGGACGCAAGTCACGAGAATTCAAGGGATACCTTTGTTGAGTGGAGCTGGATTTAGGTTGCGTGATTGCTTTACAGATGAACCTAAAGGATGGTGGTTGTGACGAGGGGTACCTGTCGTTTTTATGCAGTCTAGGCCATTCGTTATCCATCCTCGATTCAGCTCCACTCCAATGCAAATAGCTGCTCACATGTTAGATAAAGGAATAGAGTTTCGCGGTCGAAATCTGAGCACATAACAATGTAGAATACGTCATGAATAATTAATTATTGCATGAACTCTTGGTTAAAATATAAAAAATTCTGACGATCATCAACCAAACCTGCTTGAACTTTGGCAGCGGGCTTGTTGCGGCACGCTCAGATGCCACATGCAACCATGTAATGTTACAGGCTGCAGTTACGTTTGTTGTCGACCACTATGAAGGTTTTGCCGTGGCTGTGCGCATTGGTTTTCATCGAGGTCCCATCGCGGCTGGCGTTATTGGAATGGGTTGGCCAAGATACTGCTTATTTGGAGATACGGTAATACTAATATGTTCTGATCACTGTTGGCGCAATTAACTTGGATACATGAGGGGAAAATTCTTTGACTCGATATATTTCAAATAAAAGCCAAGTTCATTCAAAAGTTTGCGGTAGAAAAATTCAGATTTCATCCAGTGACCGAGTTATTGCAGTTTATACTTTTACTGCAATTTAATTAATTGAATTAGGTTTAAAAGACTATGCTTTACCGAGTTTCCGCGTCAGCACTAGTCCTAATTTTACACCGTGGCTTAAAAAAATTTCCAGTTTTGCTGCCTTGTCGCTGGAAAGTCAGGTTTGTCCGCATTTCAGGTTAATTTCGCTTCAAGAATGCAGAGTACGTCAGAGCCAAACCACATTCAAATTGCGCAATCTACGGCAACTTTTCTGCTTGGAAACGAAAAATACTTGGTGACCGAAAGAGGTTATGTCAATATTAAAGTAAGTTTGCCCAATGATTTCAGCCGTGCTTTTGTGACAAAGATATCATTTCGCTTTTTACAATAACAGTATCACATTTCAATAGGGGTCGTTTCATGAAAGGACGAGTAAGGGTGTGTGTAAGTTAGGCAGTCTAATTGGAGACCGCGAAGGGACAATGCGATCGAGTCATAAAAGCGAAGTCTGATAAAGTCTGATGAATGCGGTAGGATCAAGTAAAGTGCTATATTAGTATGTGACCGCCACCGCGCGGACGTTATAACGGAAGGAACAAAGATGTAGCTTAAGCTGACGTTACGCAAGGATATGCTTTGTATTAGCACATAGACGAATCCCATTTTATAAGTGATATAATTTATCATTGACTTTTAGCGTCACGAAATAAAATCATAGCAATGTACAAATTTTTCAGGGAAAAGGCGAAATCAATACGTTTTGGCTCGATAGAAGGCGTTCTAACAGCTCCACTGCCGATCCTAGTCCCAGTTCAAGTCTGCAACTGGAAGGCGAAGCTTAAATGATCGAGTCTTATCGATACAACCGAAGGTCGTTTTGAATTTCAGTGATTTTTCTTATCCCACTTTTTTCTTAGGACACTTTTCAAATCAAACAGGACACATTCTATTTCAAAGAGGGCGTTTTACTTATTTGACTTAAAAAACGCCCTCTTTGCAACGAAAAGAGTCCTGTTTGATTTGAAAGTGGTCCTAATTATAATGGAAATAGTATGCACCGCAGTATTCGAGTGCACACGATATGAAAACTCGTAAACGTGTAATCGCGCATGTGCCATGATCATATATTTTTGCATCACTATGAGCTGTGACTTAAACTATTGTGGTCAATGCAGCAGCTGATTAGCAGAGCAGTTGCATTGAAGAAACGGTACTTTTCGTGCTAAAGTGCGCATCAGATTTAACTTTGTCAGAGAGTGCGCTAATAGAAAAAAATGTCTGCTGTGTGTTTTGTTGTGTTCGTCTTTTTGAGTAGCAAATAAAAAATTGGCGCGCCATAGAACGCAGCTAAATGATATTTTTGATTTTCTGCTTGCGTTGAGCATTCTTGATGCATTTTCAGCGCGGTCGTCTTGCGGGGGTACGATATTCACGCGACCTGGGATCAATATTCTAAACCATCGAAATTGCAAAGTTGCGCGATTATTTGACATTTTCAGTTATCTTCGGCTTTAAGAAGAATTGAGAGTTTTATTGAACTATTGCTACATTTCGTGTCACCTCACTTTGTCTCCTTGTTTCGGAGAAGTCGTCCACTGAGAATTCATAATATGCTTTTATTATCAGCTGCGCTTTAGACTGGTATTGGTATACTGGAACACTGGTATTGTCAATTGAGTATATACTAATTACACGGCAGTTTTCCAACGTACAAGCGAATGAAACACACGATAACAATGTGCGTTCGCTATTAAACGTTGAGCGTTTTGATATTTGAATGCGTAGACTGCTGAAGTAGAGATTGTTCGTCAGTGCCCGGCTGCGACTGCGGCACTTTCCGCCAGCCAATGGGCTTGCCTGATTTCGTCGACAAGCTCGCACACAACAAAAGCAGCACCGCTCCGCCTACCATGAGGTAAAATGACCACCCAACTGTACAAGTGCCTGAAAGGAAGATTGAAAAAAATGATTTGGAAACAATAGCAGCTTAGATCTGTGCGCTGCCGATTGCTTACTCACTTTTCAACGTCATGGGCAAAAATACTTCTAAGAAGGGTGGCATCTGTCTGGGTAATAGCAAGAACACCTCGTTTCCGACTGATAAATCGTCAGCAGTTCATTAGCTGTGATGTTCGGGAGCCTTGGGAACATGTGCTCATGCCCCGGCTATGTCTATTTCATGCATAGTCGATCACCAAAGACGGGCGCGGCTAATGGGTAAGCGGATTCCCCCAAAAATATTCTCTTTTCCTCCATCCATTACTTATTTAATGCCCTCTTTCCGACAGTTTGCAATAGGTGTTTGTTGTGCATTTGCAAGCACTTGGTTGTAATTCCCTGTTTACGCATTGATGAGAGGCGATTGGAGTGAGCTTTTGGGAGATGAAAACGTGAGCGTACCGAGCAAATACTGGCCGGAGTGTGGGCCGCACGCGTCTCGGACTTCTTTGTTGTCCCAGCCGAGCGGATACAAAATACAGCCGATACCGACACACACTGCTGAAAACAAATGTTTGCATTTGATGTATCAATCAATTCGAAAGGGAACTACTGAATCGTGATTATTGTTCCTTAAACGCCATTTAAATTGACTGTGAGTTGCGCTTTTTAATTTGCGATGCTAACATTACGAACTCTCCCTCTTATTTGGCCTTTCTACTCAGGAAATTCTTCAAAACTGCCAAGGTTTTTATCAGGTTAATGAATGATTAATCCTGAACTGGATTCGATCTGCGGGTAATGATAAAATAACTCTGATCCTTGTATACATATCTTAGATGCCGAAGAGAGAGAGTGCCGGATATGAACGGTTGGTGTATACTGAGGGATATGTACACGCCAAAGCACTCTTAGACCTACTGCTTTTAAGCGGCTACGGATATCTTGGAGGCTCTTCTCAATAATGATAGCAATTGGATAAGAAATTTGATTTAAAAGATGTCACTAAACAGAGAGAAGCAAAAATTTTTGGATGTACACTTCCAAGCTGGCCCATCATACTCCTAAAGCCCAAAGTATAAGTCCGTGGATAGGGCGGTCTCAAATGCTGAAGGGATAAACCAGTGGCTTAGAGCTTCAGTGTAATGCTAAAGCTTGGCGATCGTAAATTCCGAAACGCCTTGATGAATAGTGTGCGAAAGAGTATTCTGCGTACGCAACACTAGGGATCTAAATATCCTCTCGACCTAACTGATGACATCCTGTGCTTGGAAATACTACTGGCTTCGATCTCTAACAGAGAGATGGTCATAAAAGTCAGATAAATGTTGCATACAGATATCTATGACAGTCAAATGCGTAAAATTGGCTCAATTCGAATCGCAGCAGTTGTGATCACAACAGTTTTGTCCTCTTATTAAATAGGCGTTAGCCCAACTTAATAATATAGAAAATGGACAGTTGCAAATGATTTGAAATTAAAACCAGGGCAGTTCGTTCTGTCTCAAACTTTAGTCATTCCATGGCGCTGACAGGCAAATAAAGACGCGAATTTCGACTGTATCATAAAAGCCACTGATTTAATGCCGGCCAGTTTTATTGCCACTTCGGCATCAGTCGTATCTCGTCACCTTCATTAACAAATTTCTTTCCTGTTCTACGCTCGCATTTGGCAAATCGAGTTCTATTACATCCCTCTATCAGTTTTGAAGAAACGTATCGAATTGATTGTGAAATAATTAGCCGTAGCACGAACGAATTTTGACGTTGATAAAGCAACCACTACTATTTCATTTTTAAGTTAAAATACGCGCCTTGAACAGAGCGCTTTAGCTGTTCATTTGAATACTAGTATTGTAAACGATCCTATAGCATGCTGAAACGAAAATCCTTTCAACTCGCCACCAAGACAATGTTGACTTTGATACAACCTTTCCCTTTTGATTTGACTCGACATTAGATACAACGAGGCGTTTTTTGCACGATTCGGCCGATCTCAGAAACAATATAATAAAAACATTGACGTGCCTGCCAGTACTTGTCCGATGCCCATGACAAGAGCGCTGGTTCTCGACACGATGTCCTTGAGACAGCAGGCAGGAATAGCGACGAAAGCGATAAGGATCGCTAGACAGGCGCCAGTGGCAACGGCAGCCGTGGCGATCTGCCAGAACAGCGAGGGAATATCGGCGAACGTGGAATATCGAGCGCACTGCTCGATCAAGACGACTTTATGGGTGGCAGCGTCAAGAGTAGGATAGTTGCATCTGCGGAAAGAGCCGAAATAGGCGATGAGACGATTCTTTTCGTGGGATATGGTGCCGACGAGCCAGATGGGAATGTAAAATCCGGCGGACACACAGGCGGCAGCCGTGATGGACAATAAAGTCCATCCGTAGCCGACGCAAGTCAGTCCAGTGCCCATCTTCTCTTTGCCGCTATTTTTTCGTCGACCTTATCGTACTGTCTTTAATAGTACAACATCGGCGTGTAGTTCTACTTTTCAGCTCTTCTGAAATTTCGACACGATCACTATACGCTAAAGATATATGTACTGAATATTCTTTCTTTCTTACGTCCCTTCTAGTCAGATATCTTTAGCAAACAAATGAATAGATTAGCAATACAGTGCTATGCACAATACAAAGGACAATTTTGATGGATGTGGAATGTTCAGTTTGAGTGCCGTCCTTACAGAGACTATCGCTCTATGAAGACATACTTTGATTTTCCAGCTGATCTGCGGTGGCAGATAGTGTGGCAGATAGGCGCGCCGTGCGCGCTTGCCTTCCGGAAGGAAGAAGAGCGCGCCGCGGCTCGGGGAACGAATCGACAGGGCACACGCGGGAGGGTGGAGATACGAGCAGGCAGAAGCGACCCACTCCAACCACCGACTGGTGAAAAAGAGTTGATGCTGACAAGCGCCCCCAGTCGGGCGTTGGCGGTTGTCACTCTGCCAGCCAACAACTGGTGGCCACGCGTTACTCAAATCATCCAACTGCAACAGCATTGACTGATAGAGCACCCCTCGCAGCACGGAGAAACATCGAAACTCTCTTCTATTTTGTTAACATTCGTTTAGTGATACACTTTAAACTCATGTACGCGGAATAATTATATAATAGAACAGAATAATTAATGCTAGTGAAGGAATTAGTTTAAGATAATTGATACCTGAAGAATTTGACCCCTCGAATCTTGGTCTCGTCGTGGCGCATGTAGCAGTGAAATTACAGAGCCGCAACAGCAGATCTGCAGTCGGATCGCCAAGCAATCAGAAGGCAAAAGCCTCGAGACGCCTGGTATTTAAATACCAGCAGACAGACAAATGAACTAAAAAAGCGTGGATCAGTAGGGCAAAAGCAGTGATGGGAAGAATTTCGACTAAAGGTCAGCCATATGAAGCGTTAGTCTTCACACGCACGCGACGCGGCAACTATTGCCGTCCTACTACAGTCGTTTCGACCCAATATAATTGAAACATATCATCGATTCCCAATGAGAGATACCTGCTAGTGCCGTCACCTGCCGTCAGATATTACGCAACTGGCCTCGCGCGCGCCGCCGCCGCCGTTCGCGAACGATACCACAGTCAGCGACGCATGGAGAAACGGACGAGAGCAGCCGAAAGGGAGGGAATAGGCGAGGCGGGACGATTGACTCGAAGGGGACGGTCGGGAGAGAGCCGACGGCGGGGAAGGGCTGCTGANAAACGGACGAGAGCAGCCGAAAGGGAGGGAATAGGCGAGGCGGGACGATTGACTCGAAGGGGACGGTCGGGAGAGAGCCGACGGCGGCGAAGGGCTGCTGATCAGACATTGTCGGCCGACCGGCGCCCGGAGCCCGGTAGCGGAGGACCCTACACAATAAGCGGCTTAGGCACGGCAACCAGAGACGTATCTCTATTTACACGCGCGTCGTCGTCGCATTATTACCGCGTACGTCGGTTGTCGGTCGGTCGGGCCTGGCTGACTCGACTCGACGCTCCGCCTTCGATAACGGGACGACGACCGGCCAGCCAGAGACGGAGAGGTCGTTACTGACGGCGCGAGCCCGGATTACTACGCGCGCCAAACGCAAACATCGACCTTTTGCTCACCGCCCGCCTCGAGCTGGCCGCCGCGCTCATCGGGACGAATCATCGCTGCCGCCGCTGGACGCTGGGTGGTTCTTTTGTACGGTCATCGATCAAATTTCGGACTGGCCGAGGTTGCAAAGTGTGACGCATCTTTGTGCAACCTGATCCGAGCGGGTGCGGTCTCGGACTTTGAGTGCATACAGAAGACTGTGTAAGCACTCCACAAGAAGCGATACCCGGAGGTGGCGGTGGGGGAGGGAGAACGTCCTCCCCAGGCACCGGCCGATGCCCATCTCTCGATACGCTGGGATATAGTTGTCAATGGCGATGAAATATCTCATCATCGCACACATTTTGCAATTTACAGTCAACTGCTTTTATTACGTCGGTCAAGGGACCGGCCAAAGACCCACGTTATAAAGACAGCGACGTTATAGAGGCAGTTAGCCCTGTACAAAACATAGTACACGGGACCAGCCAAGGACCGACGTTATAAAGCCAGCGACTTTATAGAGCCAGGCGTTATAAACGCAGTTGACTGTATTTGAGGAGTTCTGCCGAATAAGTCTGTGAACAAACCTAATGGTCGCCAAAACGCTAGCTCCAAATTTCTGCAGGGTAATGAGTAGAGAAGAACGAGCTTCTTGTAAACATCGAAATAAAGTTAGCGCAGTTAGAGAAGGATTGCATGCGCGATATTTTTATTCTATGATGGCGTTGCTCTTGACAACTTATAGCTACGTTGCGCGCCGCTTTCATTGAAAATACACAAAAATGTTTTGCACATCACATGCTATCGCGCGCTCGGCTGAAAACAGGGGGAAGCGACTGTGCTCACCAAAACTTGAGTCAGAAATACTAAAAGGCTCGCTTACAATTTTTTAGCAACAGGTGGCGGCGAGCTACGTCTCCGCCTGCCAACATTTGTTAACCATATACAATAAAGGATTCAAACAGAGTACGAACAGCAAGTGTAATAAGAATAATCTGAGCAACTTTGTCATTCATGCAAACATAGTACGGCGATAGAATATGGGGATGGAAAGAGGCAGTGGGAGCGACATCGTTGCGATTCGAGTCGACAAATAGCTGTTGCAATTCGGCCGCTGGCAGAATTCGCCGACGCCCCAGTTCCTTCCCGAGTGATCGCGCTCGTAGGACGCTTATCGGGGCGCCACGCGACGTCGGCAATTGCAAAGAGTCAATCGCCGAGGGACGGAAATTGCATCGTCCGGCTTCGACCCGCACAGATTTACCCCATCCTGCCATATATCGGGTCACTATCGGACGTATTCCATTTGCGCTGGTCATTTTCGGATTTGTCCGGAGCATCGGACCGCCGTCGCTTTCGCTCGCCCTCTCCTCAATTATCGCTCAGTACATACTATGCGTTACGTTTCTGCCGTACCAATGATACAGTAATCGTTAATACTTTCAAGGGGGATGAGAGTCTGTGGCCGTCTCATAGTGGTAGACTAAAAAATGTTTTTTCAGCTCTGCTGTAGTGGAAATAATGGAACAAACCATCTGGGTAGGAGGAAGGAAAAGTGGGAGCAGCTGGCGGCGATTTCACCGTTGTCTGACCAAAAAGAGCCAACCGAAAAGTATTTTGCAGTGTCACCTGGCGTTGAGCTTTTATTTTGAGTCTCTGCTGAGACTGATCGCCGATAGCCGCTGAGATTTTGCCCGGTGCCCAAATGTCGGGTCGTCGTGCGCAATTCATTTGCGCCGTCATTTAGCGAATTGTCAGAAACGATCAGTCCACCGCCGGTCGAATCGCCACCGGCCACTCCCCCATTTCCTTCTTCGTATTCAGCTGGCTTCTTCCATTCGGCGTCGATCGGTGCCTGCCGCGGCCGTTTCCGCTGTCCATTCGCGATTATTTGCATTCGCTTCAACGATAATCGTCGTCTGGTGTTGTGTCCGCCCAAATGACAACTCTTCCGGTCTCGCGCGATCGATCCTCTGGCGGCATCAGCGGCGCAATTTTGACATCTTCGCGGATGTGCGAGCATGCATCGATAATACGGGACGCATGAACGGGATGTCAAGATGACGACGCAATAAACTGCTTAAAGGGAGATAATGTAACAAATGGGGGGGGGGCATGAAGGTCGTAGAATTGCTTGGAAAGAGGCAAAAATTGTCTTTGACTGGCACTGAATGAGCTTTACAAGTAATGAAGCATAATAGATATAAGAGAAACGAGTTAAAGCATCTAGATTTATATTTAATGGGGAAAGAAGCATGTGTTCTCTGCGATTTACGCGGCTTCGCAACATAGGCAAACGACGCAACAAGAGTCCAGTTGGTAGTTTGATCATTTCGAGCTCAAAATAGAACAACAAGGGCACTCATCGAACCCAAGCCTCTAAATGCTTGTTTTACACCTAACTTTCATGTGGACCCCTGTGCATTGCGTTTCGCAGGCTAACGTTTGGCTTATTACTCAACGATACCGTCCAGAGTAAACTCCTAAGGTAGAAAGATGGAAGTATTCGTAAAAAGTCTACTCAGCTCGTGGCACACCATCGAAAGGCTCGCTTGAACGAGTGACAAAGATAAACAGTGCATCATTGCTTGGCCTGCATAGACGGATCATTGTGCAAGATAAAGACAAGAACCAACAGCAACTGCAAAAGCCGCTATGAGCGGAAAAAGCAAAAATTAAGATAACACCGTCACTAGAGCCATGTATGACGATACTCGACAATAACACGCAACGAGTGCAAATTGTTCACATAATTTGGATTTTGCTGGTCAACTTCACAAGAGAGTATATAGTAGCTTCGGCATAGAAGAGCTATAGGCAGCTCGGCCCCCCGCATCAAATAAGCAGCGGCCATTGTGAATGCCCGGAGAAGCTCGTTGAGAAACTCCCCCTGTCAAGGCCTTGCTTATCCACACATATTCTCCATTAATGCAGCAAAGATGGAAGGTGTCAACTTCACAGTATTTCGATAAAATTTGTGCGATATATGTATATGCTGCAGGCAAGTACGAATAATTGTATGCAACATCGATCATGAGTGTCAGTCGTCAACCTGATACCGTATACCGCCGTTCGTCGAGCTATTCAGCAATAAGCAGCTTTCTCCAAAAGATTAGAACGAATATGTTAACACTCAGGCGGTGTTTTACGTTCGATATAAAACGCGCTATTCGGCATTTGAACCATTGTTTTGGCTTCTTAATTATATTCCTTGACAAAAACAAAGAGCATAAGATTATAACGAACTGCAGTTTTTAAAAATATAAACATCGCATGACCAAACAAGGCAATACTATGTTCAACATGCCAAATAGCACATCTTACTTTTGAGGTGTAAAAACGGCCTCTCGTCTACTAAGCTTCATGAATTCGCGGATAGCCCATCATATCTCAAACGTTCTAACTCTTGCATAAACGCTCGTACGACGATCATAGCCGGTTTACGGTATTTATTAACAACTCGCTTCAATCGATCTCCAAGACGTAGGCAACCCAAGATCAAGTGAACAAAAAGACAATCGAGCACGATCAATGACTGGAGGATTCGTGAAGGCGCGAATGACTGGAGGTATCGTAAGGAGGAGGAAACAAACTCGGAGAATGAGCCGCAATGGAAGGCGACATAGGAGGCGCAATGGCGGACGAATTGGGAACCGACGCCTTGTCGATCTTCGCCCTGTGCAGATGTACCCAGGGGGTGATCGGCGTGCCGCAGTCGTTCTCGTCTTGGCACTTGCGCCCGCCCCAGCTGAATTGTCCCAACTTCTCACCGCAGTGCGGGCAACTAATCTGTAATAAACGATCGCATTTTGATGAAAGAAATGTTTCAGCCAAGTGGTAGTGGGTTGTAACATGAGTAATGATGTTTTTATATCGAAAACAATTATTACACAAAAACCGTGGAACTTTAATCAACAAAATAACCACCTCCCCTTTTGATAATCTTTGGGGCAACTGCTCGATGCCCTACTTAATACAAATGGCCGGAAACTTGTAGAAAAATGAAAATATGTAATTGTAAAAAATTATTTCAGTTTCAATCACAATTGCTTTAAATTCAAGAGCATATTTCACAGACTTCATCTTTGAGTTAACTCCTGTCAGCCCTTCAACCAAAAGTACAAAACAGTAAACCACCAACCTTTCCCTGATATTCACTCATGGAGATCCATTTCATCGGCGTGATGAGATAACCGAATTGACACTGCTCGCCGTTCCTTTTCCAATGGCGGATTAGGTGGCGATCGTGGAAGAGCACATTGCGGCATTTGTAGCATTTGAAAGTCTCGGCAACCGGATCAGCCGGCTTGCCTCTCTCATATTCGACTAAAGTGAAAACGTCAATCATGAAAACGCATACGATCATAAGTAGAGCTGTAACGTAGTTAAGATAACCCCAATCCCCACGGGGTGCCCTCGACCTAAACTCTTATGTCAACACTAACCCCGTTACAGTTCTAATCATGATTGCTAGTATGAACTAAGCAGAGAGAAATTTGCCGGACATGGTCTTTTATCAATTCGTCACCTCTGCATTTAATTTCGTTAAGCTGACGTTCATATTGAATGTATACATATCAAAATTGAATGGAAAAGCGACAAACACGATAGAAGACCCTATAAATAAGACAATCGGTAATAAAGTTAGTAGTGAACTCACCCAAATGCCCCGAATTTCCCGTTTCCGCACACCACTGACAATACGACCGGCAGCTTCTGAGCGACTCGCTGTCCGCCCTGAATCCGGTCTCTTCGAAGAACGACAGCTGCTTCATGAAGCCATTGTTTGGTCTGAAAAACGAAACGCTCTATTGCTGTCGCGATGTCGTTCTCTTCAGAGCTAATCAGAGAGATAAGAACGATTCTAATGATTTTCAAAATATGAAGCATTGCACGCCATAAAACAAAGAGGGCTACAAGTGTAGGAAGAGGTAAAAGGAAACTACACGCGGATACTAATCAACACGCATATTACTGTTATTCTGAAATTTACCAAATTAGTGTTATGAAGATGCGAAACGAAATTTCCGTACTTACACCCCGCAGCGCTATAAACCAATGAGTAACAATCCTAATCGCCCCGTAACGCCGAATTACGAGCAACGCCATAGCAATGCTAGATTCGTAGTTTCTCCATCAGTGAGGCCAAAAATGATGCCTGAGCCAGACAAAGCTACCGTAAAAGTTCATAGCTCACCATCCTAATACAGTCACATGTACTAGTGAACAATCGATTAAATGACTTAAAAAACAGCGTCTCGCAACGAAAAGTGACGATTTGAGAAGCATACGTCGGTCGACTACTGTAGGAGGCTCACAATTTTTGAACTGATCGAAAGATCTTAATATGCGAATAATACAATATTTACCTGGCATTGGGACGAATCTGAGTAAGTTTCGTGACGGCGAGCTCGCTGCTCCATTCGTGTTTACGCATCAAATACGCTCCCACTACTGTGACGCTACGGGATACGCCAGCCTCGCTGAAAAATATTACAAATTAGATGTATTATACTGTGAAATTAGCAAAACTACAGCATCCCACAATTCAGTCACACAAGCGGCACCTTTCTTTTATTATTACTATTTCTACTTTAAAAATGACACTTTCTAATTCAAAAAGGACACTTTTCAAGTTAAATCAATATGAAAGTGTCCTTTTAAAATAAAAAATGTTTAGATTATCTTAGCAAATAAAACAGTGCATACGGACACTGTAAGATAGCTGCACTTAATACTGTTCTACTTTAATCGCAAATGCCGCCAAGTCTCGAAACAATCAACCAACAGCTACGCCTTTGTCGCATGCTACGTGCCGATGGAAAATCGAAACAAGATAGTCCCGAAAAGAAAGCTAGCTAAGATGCAGTTATAATATCGACAGGTGGGCACAGTGCGTGCAATGACGTCACTGAAATCGTCAGTCGCCTCCATTCCACCGCCTTCTCCCTTCGCGCGGCGCATTTTTAAAGCCTAACAGCTTAACACCGTCGCACCAATATTGATAAGGCGCCACGTTCCTCGCGCCCGCAAATCGCTTTATATTATTATCTTGTTTGGCGAGGATTTAAGTAATTCGCTTGCCAGTCAGTGTCGCCAAAAAAACGTCCCTTTTGTATTAGAGTGCTGACTATATGGCGGATATCAAAGAGGATATCAAATTAGCATGCGGGACACGCTCATAAAGCAAGCGATAAAATGGTCAGAAGCGTTGCGTTGCAATGATAAAATTGCAATAAAATGCGACAAACATAGGCAATCTACGCGCCAACGATGTTTAATGGGTCATGCGCTACAAGCAGTTAGCGATTGTTTCGGATCATTGAAGTAAAAAGGCAAGCAGTAGCACGCGGTAAATTTTTGCCACCAAACCAAAATGTCAATCGGTCTATTTATCAGCAAAATTTAAAGCGCCTTGCATGACAATGTCCGTAATCGAATTTTTTCCGCCTTCGAACAAAGCAATGAAGGGAATGTATCTGACGGATTTTTACTCCCCAAAATGGGCCGATCCAATGATAAGCTCAGAGATGATAATGATAAGCGTACAGCTCGGGCGAGGGAATGAGGAAAGATCGACGTCGGACCATATCTGACGTCATTTTTCTCAAGAAGAGCGCGATTGCACCCCTGCATTTATGCTGATGCGTCTGTAGAATAGGGTCCCAAACACACTGCCTTTATACTTTCCCTCCAGGATCTCTGCTTAACTTAAAAATTACCCTACTTACAATTAAAGTTCCGCGGAAAAAAATCAAACATCGATCGGTCATAAACCAATTCAATAGAATGAAACACTGACCAATGCACAAAGACGTTTCCGTCTTCACTGATGGCGTCGGCGATGAAACGAAGACAGTCTTCGAGCAGCGAACAGCCGAGCAGATCTTGTCTCGGGGTGTCCATGGCGAATGCAAACATGTACACCACGTCCGGCAACTGATCCGACTCCGCCACTGGCATCGCCGAAATCGTCAGCACATGCGTGATTTTCAGCGATTTCAGTTTAGCTTTGCCCGCCGAGTGCAGAACGTCGTGGGCAGAGCCCAAGTACAGGTGGTCTTCGACTTTGTCTATCATGCTTCAACAAACGAACTTTTGATAAGTTTCAACGTTTGCAGAGAAAATTGCCGTAGCCATAGAGGCCAGCAGAATCAGAGGATAGGATAGTCTGGACTATGCCGGCGACCGGAGTTAGCCGGGTTCTACCCTAAAGGTAACGTAAATAGCGCGCAATGTTGAAAGACAATGATTATTATTTCGCGTGCACAGGTTCTTAAACAAGCAAGAAACCTAACAATTGACGGACGGCCTCTATTTGTAAAGAACTTTATACTTTAACTTCGCTCGCAGCCAGCTGACCTATTCGGCACGCGCGCCATTATGTTGAAATATATTACTGTAGTTTTCCTTATTCAGGTAAGCGCTGTGAAATGCATTAACGACGAACATTAACGACTTCTAAATCAAGCTGTAATAGCAAACTGTTCGGTAGAGGATAATTGAAATTTTCCCTTGATGATACATGCAATATAAGAAAAATATAAGGGTTCTCATAATAGTTTTGTTTCGACGACTTGAATTTGCAGAATGCAGCCTAACTGACTTCGTTCTTTGCATAGTTCGCTTGATTATCAAGAACACACTTTCGTTGGATGTCAACCAATCGCGACTGATCAGCCTTCGGGCTGCAAGTTTTAAATAGTAGCGAGTTTTCCCTATTAGAAGCCTACGGACTTTCGATTAAAACGCTGGACCAAATATAAGACTTCATAGACTCGTATTTTATGGGCTATTTATTGGAAAATTCGGTCCCATATATATCTGTATTAAAAGTGACAGTGAGAGAGGATCAAAAGGTTGACGAAGTATTTTACACCTATAAAAAATGTAACTACCGTCCACATTATTTTAGTACGGCGATCTAAAGTTGTCCGTCATGCGCAGCGCTCAAAATGGTTTTGAAAACATTTGAATCGGTCGATTTCAAAACAAGACAAAGTAAGATGCTTCGACATTGAATGTGTGCACGAAAAGTTTTACTTTAATATTAGTGCCAAGGTTTATAAAAGAATCGTCTCAGCAATATTTTCAAAGAATAAGCGCGCGATATATGATTCACCACAGAACAGGTAATTATGAGGATAACTTTAAGCTTCGAGTCTCAAAAACTCACTACCATTTTTTTCAGCTTCTCGCTCCGGTTTGACTTCTCCAATCAGATAGCCTACGGGCTCCTGTCTGATGCCGAAAAATATAGCCATAAATATATTAATCTGAATGATTCGATTTTACTTGCGTTTGCACGCTCTCCTACCCTATCTGCGAATGCCAGATTGTACGTCTTATTTTTAATTGGCAAAGACCAGTGGGACACAGAAATAGCCGTTGTACTTTATTAACAGGCAATTATCAATAAAGCAAATTCACTGAAAACACCCCTATTCTTTAGTTTTTGAATCAAAATGCTAAGAGACAATGTTGTAAGTGACGAAAAATTGCTTATTCGAAAATTTGCCTATGAATTTTCATATGGTAACAAAAAGGAGACGTTGAAATATCCAGTTTCTAACATTGCTCATAGATGTCCGTTCTGAAAAACCCGTACATCTCTAACTCTTAGGCTTGGCTAAGGCTTATGTTTAGATTTACGTTTACACTTACTGATTTTGGTAAGTTTTGCCAAAGGGCCAGGTTTGAGGCAAGCCTCTGCCTAAGCAGCAAAGGGCAAGTGAGCCTGCAGTACTTGATTTATTCGAGTACGTTTTTAAACTACCATCCCAATACTAAATGTGAAACTATTATCAAGAAAACCGCAAGAAAACCTAAGGACAAGAAGCCGATTAAAACTTTAAGCAAAATTGTCGAACAACATAATTCTCTTGGATTAGACGGACTCTTGCTTGACGCTGTATCCAAAATAGATGCTGATGAATGTATACTCCTAGGCAGAAATATTTCCATACTGTTCCTTTTAGGGGGGATTGCGTCCGTTTCCAAATGCTCTCTAACTCTCTCCTCTACTTCCAATTCTTCTATGCCTGATTCAATATCTCTTTCATGCGGATTGGATGGTACAATGGCAGCTTGGAGAGATGGAGTGGGACTAGTAGCATGTGTATCTTGTCTGAACTTAACAGAAGCATACAAGATCTTAGATTCATGTTCCCATCCTTCATTCACAACGTCCTTAACCCACTCGCTGCACTCATTGAAGTGTTCTTGGCGTTCCTCTATGGCTTTTTCTTCGAGCTGAAAATAATGTGTATGTGATGTGCAGACATAATACCCTAGCAACTCGACTAATATCAATTAGCACCTTCCGTTTCATTTACTTCTAATAACAGAAATCCTTCATCAACTGTTGTAAGTTATTTGACAAAAGAAAAATTCACTCAATGACTTTATGAAAAAAAATTTAGTTATATTCTTAGGATTTAGAATATAGAATGAATAATGGTGCTACTTTCCTGTACTTAAATTAAAAGTCTAATATGCAAAACTTATTTACCTCTGGTGAACTTGCCTGTTCCGTTTCAGACGATAAATTATCTGTCATTGTAAATGGTGGTAGCGAGCGGGTCTTTTTGCGACCGGGTGGGAGCATATTCGAACGAGGCTGAAGATAGCCTCCCTTATAAGAATGTTTGATAAATTTGAGGGGATTCGATGGCTCGTCGTCCAAATGACTTGATGCATCGACTATCAAAGCGAGCTGCAACAAATAACAAGTGTACTTTGGCTCCAATTTTCTTCAAAAAAACCTTCGATACCTCAGGAGACACAAGCTTGAGCAAATTGTGAAGGGTCTCAGTGATACTGTTAAATGTAGGTCGTTCATCAGGGTTCTCCAGAAAACACTTGGCCATCATACGCTGTCTAAAAGCACGGATAATTCTTCACATTTTCTCATAGAAAAACCGCGCAGACAAAGAAAACAAGACCGCACATGTTCATATGAACTTGAGGTTATTCCGCATTTTTCAGGATTCGGGGGTCAAAAAATACTTTAAAATAGTTATACTTTTATATGCGTGGCAGTCACTGTCGATGATTAATTTTCATCGATTTGCACGAGATTTTCGTTGAGTTGCGCCAGTTCCTCGAGCACGAGTTAAGAGTGTTAAAATTCGAAGACGCGTGACATTACTACAAGAGTGTGAGGTCGTCTGTTGAAACCTTTTTTTGCTTCTGCCCAACATCAGCGGATTTACGCCATAATTCGCACGTTTTTAATAATATTTAGTTACAATCGCGAATTTCTCTCGACCTTTAACGATCATATGCGGGTTTCAGCTGTGCGAATGTCACATTCAGAAGAGCCGCGGCAGGACCCGTAACTTTTTCTTATTCTTATTACTCGAGACATGCTCGAGCCAAGCAATTACAAACTTACGAGCTAAAAGCATAGCGATTGGTCATTTTTTTCAGATTATTTTTAGTTATTTCCGGTTTTCTGATCAATTACCTCGCTTGTAATTCTGCATTTTTGCAATTTTGCAAATGCAACGGTTTTAAGAAATTGGTTCCCTGGTAAACACGCGAACATATGTGTTACAGGCTTACACTTCAGCTCTGACCACTTAGGAATTGTATTAAGGAGGAAATCAGGCAAAGCAGAAAACTAACATTGATTCGGGCATCCCTTTCGGTGGCAGTAGTCTTCCTCCACCTTCGAGAAATTCCACAAGCTTGTCACATGGTTTAACGACTGCATATTTAGTGAACAGATCACAGTATGGTCGTTTTCCCAATGAAAAAATTTCAAACAGCAAAACTCCAAACTGCCAAACTTCAGACTTGGGTGTAAATTTGCATGTCTGCAGCGTTTCTAGAGCCAGGTTCAGAAACGGTAGGGCCATTCGACTAGGTTGTTCGTAATAGCCTTCTCTTGCCAAGCCGAAATCAGCTATTTTTATGACAAAATCCCCAGTAATGAGTATGTTCCTCGCTGCTATGTCTCGATGGAGGATCTAAAAGTTCAATAGTTCACTGAATGAACCGTTCATCATGCAGCTAACTAAACTACTGTGCTTCATTTCAAGTCCTTTCCCTCCAGCAAGAGAAAAATTTATGAATATAGAAAAATATTCACACACTTACGTTGAGGTCGTTGATCAGGTATTTCAAAGCATTGGCAATTTGCAAGGCAATATAGACCAGAGTGCTTGATGTTATCGAGCCGACAGGAGCGGATTGAGTATCTTTTTGCGCCTGGATCTTAAAAGCAGCTTGTTTAAATATCTTTCATAGCAGTAGCATAATACAAAAGTTCGACATCACTCCTATATATAAAAAGACTGTGCGATATCAATAATCAATTCGAATTTTGTAATAGAAACAGAAAATAGATGGTTTCAAGAGTTGTTTGTTAATTTTAACTAAACATGCGTTTATTTTTTTATACATAGAAAAAGAGGATTTATTGGAGTAAAAGCGATATATATGATAAATAAACTATCGAACTATTCATGTTTGCTTGTTATTTAGCTATGAAGAGATCGTCCTTTAATTGGATGCATCGGCTTTGAAGGATGGAATGCTCGAGCTAAGTTACCCCCTGCACGGCTCATAACCTTTTCTTTCAAAATCTGGGGCAGGTTACAAAAATATTTTCTCCGCGATGCAGCTATATTTCTTAAATCTATTTAATAGGGAAATCACCGCTGAAAAGCGCAGATATTCTCTTCACTCGGATATAAAGAGTTGGCGCGGTGTTCTGATACTGATATTGCAGTCGCGGGTAAAAGCTATGATTTTTGAACAGGTGGCACATAATAGAAATGACTGAATTATGACTACTCGCACCTCCCGAATGTGGTAGTCATATCATGAAGAGGATATAGCACTAACTCTAAACAAATCTTTTATCATTCTGCGCCCCCTCTGATAATTCCTTCCAATCGTGTGATTCCTTCCCTTATCACAAGGAGGCACAGATCGAATTCTACCTGCCGATCATAATTTTTAGTCTCAAAAGTAAACTTACATTGTTGTCGAAGTTATTAAGTGTTTGCTCAATGAACAGTCCTCCTCTGGCTTTACTACGGAGAAACTTTAAAAGGTCGCCTCCTTCGACATACTCAGTGATGAGCATGAAATTATCGTCGTCTCGTACGATCCCGATAAGTTTTGGAAAGCTGGGATGATTGGGATGCAGGCGTTCGTATATGCTGAGTTCGTTCTTGAGAGCATGGAGCTCGTTGCTGGCACCAACATCACCATCGGCCAGATTGTTCGAGGATTCGTCATAGGGCTCATTTATTACTTTCGCGGCGCAGTTGATTCCAATGCCTAGCTGCCTGTCGTTAATGTGGGCCAGGAAAACCTTTCCATAGTTGCCCCTGCCCAGCTGGTATTAAAGAAACGTTAATATTTGCATGCGTTTTGAAATCTATCTTAATGTTAGAATCTGAGGCAATTATGATTCAGCAGACAGTGACTAATGTTATGATTGCACGAATGATCGCATGTTACAGTCGCTATGCATAAAAGCGGCGCCTTGCGCCGCTCTTTGAGTTGTGATACAAGAGTAAAGCTGCCTGCTTGAATTGCCCCCTGCACAAGATACAACACTTAAAATGTTAGTTATCAGCAGAAGTGGGCAGTGGAGAGCGATACCGCCTTCTCCCCCACCAGTCTCTCCCTATCCAGTTCTGCTAACGATTATCAACTGGTGGCGGAAGAGATGCCCGAAAAATGTAAATAATGACTTTTTAATGCGTTAAGGCGATGGTGACATTTGGCTAGCAAGAAAAGCGATAAGAAACTTGCAGTATAAGCGAATATTTCGGTTGATCGCTTGGCCTCGAATAAAGCGCGAAGGGAACAAACAAAACGTTCCAGTTACTTTTCACACTTAAAACAATTGAAAGGAGATACATTCCTAATCTCAAGGCATTTATTCCAACTGTCGTTTTATCTCTATCACAAGATTCAGCGCATATTCACTGCTCGATTGATTTTTATTTCTGCTCCTAATATGAAATTATTTTAGTTACTTTGACTAATTACGAGAACATCAAGTTTGGTACCGTCGATAAAAGGATTCTTGCAAATAGCAAAAAGCGCATTTTAAAGTGTACGTGGATAAATTTTGGTATCCATGGAACAGTTTAGGCAGAAACATGTATGTAGAGGCACATAATGAGGCCTCTATGAATTAGATAGTCTTATCAGTTATTACAACGAAGCTTTATATTGATACGATAATGTGAAAAACTCAAGTTGCAAAATTTAAGGAAGTTAGTTTCCCGTTGGTTTAGGAAATTTCGTTCAGCCATATACGTAGTGTATTAGTTGTAGCTTGTTTTCTACAACACTCTTTTTAAGTAGATGAGAATAGTCAGTAGTCAAAACGGATAGCTAATTAGCCCCTCAAAAAAAATGGAGGAAAGCCAGCTCAGATCCAGGATGAGCTGAATGTTTCTTTCGGAGATTCTGTTCCATTCTAAAAGCACTCTAGAACTATGCGAAGTATTTAATGTTTTACAAGCAGCTTACAACCTTTTTCATTACTATTGGGTAGGATCTAATGCAAGAGTCGACGCTAAATCACGTAAAAAGAAGAATTATTAAATACAGCAGTCATGCTTTAACGGAGACCACCATGTAACATGACATTGGGCCGGTTTCACATCGCGTACTTTAACTAAAGTCGGACTTTACACAATGATAAAGGATAGGCCTTAAGTCCAACTTTAGCTTAAGTACGCGATATGAAACCGGCCCATTGTATAACTCGGCCCGTTTGCGACTTCTTTAGCACGCGTGACGTGTGGTATTAAAGTAACTTGAGAAGAATGAGTAAAACAATGTTACCTCCTTCAGCAATGTCACATCGCTCGCTTGAAGATTTAATATTCGCCTCTCTGTTTTGTTTGACGCTGATCGATTCATCTGATGTCGGAAAAGAAACAATGCTCTGACTCAGAAGACACCACGACTGATATTATTCATCGGAACACCGAACATCTTTCTTATCGACAAAGCTACGGACGCTGTAATTGCTTAGCGCCCCCTTCCCTTTTGTTAACGTGGCAGTCAGCGTCGCAGTCGACAACCTGTTGAGAGCTGATAAAGTCACCGTGAGACATGATACAGTCATTTTGTGCGCAGCCATTTACCCAGAATATATAGTTAGGTGAACACGCTCGGCACCTCTGATGCCGCCGACGATGCATTGTGACTGATTCTTCATTTGGTGAAGGTATAATATGGGTGGCTGGTGCTTTGCTACTGTTCTATTCTTTGGGCGTTTAAATTTGCACGATCCACTGCATGCGAAAGTCGCGGGAATGAAGCGGGCAAAAGTTAGGTATCTCTTGATTGCCAGAGTAGTGGTGTGTATAAACTATTTCGTATCATCCGCGCAAAAGAATTTGAAAATATAAATTGTTGTAACTAATCACACACATTTTTTCTTTATTGTATCGCGAACAGTTGCGCTTGCAGCGGCGAAGGCAGAGAATTTTACTGGTATCGATCAATACAAACTATTAGGATGCAAATGCAACAGGAAACAGGTAGAGCAGCAGTAAAGTGAATGAAAGCACAAAAACAACGTCAAGATATTCTCCGCCGCTGTCATACTCACGTATAAAATGACGATTCCTAACGTCAATTCGACCAGCCAAACATGCAGAGCCGGTATTCTTCTCGGGAAAAAACAAAACTATACAATGTACTCACATTAAATAAATTCTAAATCCATCTGCTGTCTGACATGGAAAAATCAACGTAAACTCTTTTCATAGATTCTTCTATGTTTATGCAAAATCTTTTCGCTCACACAACAACTCATCACGACATAATCACCTGTGGAAAAAATGATCCGCAAAGTCAAATCGATTGCAACACCCGAAAGTCGAACGGAAGGCAAAGAAAGGAGTACGATAGAGGGGCGACTGGACAACTGGACAGAAGAACACACCGGGGAAACATAGCAGCGGTAACGAAATTACGGTTGCATTTGCAAAAATCAGCACGACTCGGTTTGTGCAACACGAAAATCGACTTTACTCATATATGCATCAGCTATCAAGGGTTGTAGGGTAACAATCTACATATATCTCTGACAAAAATAACCGCGATCATAAGATGAACTGCAGTAAACTTTTTACGAAGGGCCGCTTTGGTCAGAAGCATAAAAGACCTCCAGCGCAATAACGGTAGTCAAAATCAGATCCATGTTACTTGCTGCCTCGATTTAGACGGAGCCGATTGGTTCAGAAAGGTTAAGAAAAGAACAACCAGAAGGCGATTGGATCTAGACCATTTCAACTGTGGTTTACTGTAATGATTATACGATTTGATGCAGTAAAACTATAATTTTTAGACCAGACAGGATTAAAATGCAAAGATCAGCCTCAAATTTCGTTACGATAACACAATATCCAAAAACGGCGGTTAGCTACTTATCGTCGAGCCATTTTTAACCATAATCGCTCATTGCAATTGAAATGGTTCTCAACCGCCTTCCTGTTGTCATAAGAACGGGTCGTCTATTCGAGGCAGCAAGACTATACTTCTGCTAACGAACCATTCTCAACTATTGCTTCGCTTTGTAACAAAAATTCAAATTCAAGTGTTCGCAACCCTAAACAGTGAAAATCGATAATCGCGAGCAGAAAAGCTACCGCACGCCGATTCATAGCTGCACTCAGTGAGCAAAAAGTAAGGGAGCACTCGGACTCCAACTTAGCGCTGCGCTTAGTGACGTGAGCAATTGCCAAGAAAGACATAATGAATTCTTGATAATTGCGTTACATACCACAGTAGCGCACTACCAAGAGAAGCGTAACCCCGCCAACCGCGCTCGTGTTTCCCCATATTTAGGCGTCGACCGAGAGCAGCGACTGCTTGGCCAACGCCTTTTCATCGCTGTCCGCGTCTGCGCGCGCCCGAGTATCGGGCGACCGCATGAAACACCTGGACTCTTCGCTACGTTTCAGTTCCGAGATCGGGAGCAATTCGCGGCAGACGACATCATCGATGACGTCATTGGCGATGCCATTTTTGCCGCCCTTCTCGACGCATTCGTCGGCAGAAGAGGACGAATCGTTGAGCTCGTCGCGTCGCAGCCACTTGGAAAAGTGGTGCACGCCGACCCCGAGAAGTAGCGGGGCGGGAGTGAAAATCGCGACGATCACTGGAACTACCGCGCTGATGTCGGCGTCCGGCTGGTCGAACGAGAACTGAAATTACAAACAATGTGAGAAATGGATAATGTTACACGCAATTCGATCACCCCGTACTGCCGCGATAGACAGGCTCTTTGCACGTGTACAGTAGAAATCGTTTATAGCGGTTTCGCTTTGAAACCTAGTTCGTTTATAGCGGTCACAATTGATCGGTCATCCATTTACCGATATAAACAATTTTTACTATGATTAACAGAAGACGCAAATTAGGGAGCGTCAGTGATGAAGTACAGTATGTAAAAGAATACTGTTCCCCTTCCCGCGAGCTCAAACTAATATGCCAAAAGGGATCTCATCCCACCGTACTGCCACACGAAGCATAAACGCCGTTTTAGGGCCTTTTATGGGTGAAAACTGACCAATAAGAGCATGATGGCGATGCCGGTGTTTTGGATGCCCGTCTCAACGGCGATCGCAGTGACATTCTGCGGCGACTGACGCAGAAGGATCGACGTGAAACAACCAAACATGAAGCCGCACCAGGGCAACATCAATCCACTGGAACAGAAAGTAGATTATATTTAAATCAATGAAGGCATTAGACGAGGGATAAATATTCTGTTTCCTTGAAAAGGGGTTTATGTGCTAATATAAGCTATGCTTTTTGCAACATCAGCTTGCGATATGCATTTCTTACTTCCGACAACCGAGGGGTCGCGACCGCATGAGTAAAACTCTCATTTGACCCTTCACAATTTCCGCATAAACTATCGTATCACACCTCCCGCTCGCCCCTTTGTATGACGGTAGCATAGCTCGGTCTCCCTATTTAGTCCCTCATAAAACATGGGATCGACTGCGTTATTGTGCGCCTTTAAGCTTACCTGATTAGCGCCGGCCATGATATGAGCGAGAACATGTAGGTGTTGGCGAAAGTACCAAATGACAGAATGAACACGATGATGAACAGAATGAATGGGCGAAGTGCCTGAAAAAAGATGATCAGTTTTGCAGGCAGAGCAAGCCAAGTGAATAATAACCGCTAATAACTAGTGGCCGTTCTTGTCGCAACTAAGCAATGGCCATAATTACAGTAACTAAGTGAGAGCTCACCTTGGTCAGTTTGTCGGCGACGTTCGACATATAGCGCCGGATGAGCACCCCGATGAGCAATGGAATGACCAAAGCGACCAATGATGAGACAATCTTTGCGTACGGGATGCGAATCTCTGCGTCAAGGTGACCCACCAAGAAGCGTCTACCCAGCAAATGCATCCACAGGGGCATCATCCCTGAAACACATGCACATTATACTAATATACTGATACTCTCTGACAACTTGTGACGTTACAATTTTCTATTTTGTAAGAGTAAGATATGAGTATTGGCCTAATTATTCAAAAACCCGATATATTTGCAACTTCCCAAACACCCCTCGCTTCGACAGTTATGTTTAACATTCATGTCGGGGGTCGCTCTATTGACATGGCAGATCAAAAAACGTAATGCGTATCAGATTAAGGCCATGCCAGAGCAGAATATCCAGTTCTTCCACCTCAAACTTCATCGACACGTCACAGTCCACTCTTCACAATTCAAAATGTCAACAAAGAGAGCACTAAACTACAAAAACTACAACTCTCTAGTTCCTGATTCATCGCCGTGTTTGAACAGTCATTTAACCGAATTTTGACGTCACTGTTTGAATGTTAGTTGATTGCAAGTTGAGTACAAAGACTGTCATTGCCACTGGCAAATATTCGGTGACTCAAGGGGAATATTTGAAAATGACGAGGATTATTGAGTGTGTATTTCTACTCTCAAAGATTGCTTTGCAACATGACAAAGAGAATACTCCTTCTTCTAGAAGCCAAGGTAAAAATTCAAAACTCAGCACGAATTTGAACAGCAATTGTAAAGCAAGCAGTAAGTCTTACCAAGAGCAGCTAATGTGCTGATGAATGTCATTGTAATGGAAAGGTGAGAGTTGCCATCGAGCAGTATAGTCCAGAAGTTGCTAGCGCCACCGCCCGGAGAACAACCGGTCACGAACAGACCTAAAAGTGACGACATTCTATGCATTCCACTTGAATAGGTTCTTTCACGAACAGAGAGTAGTTCAAGGGTCTCGTCCGATTTGAAAATCTGCGGGAAAGCACGCGACCATAGTTATAAAAGTAGACTGTGTTATTTTTAGAAATAATAGTCCATAGGCCGCTAATTTACAGCTCAATCTTGAATATTGTACGTATTCAATAAAATCCTAATATAAAAAGGCAATGCTGAGCCTGCGCACACCAAGGCTTCACTCGGCTTGCTGTGATATTTCCTTCTGAAGTCGACATAAGGGTAGTTCAGAGCTGCTATATTATAAATTAGTAATATTTACTAACAGAGAGGCTGTATTATATTGTATGTAAAAGCAATTAGACGTACCCAAAGCATGCGCGTGCATTCCCCGTTCCATAAGGATCATCGCCGCGATACAGTACGCGATCTGAAATAGACATCCACTCTTAAAACAAGCCGAAAATAGGAGCCAGTCATGGCTTCAACTTTGCAACTATTTCGTGCTTCAGTGATCTGGCTTTTGAATTCATTCCAAATACTGCGCATCATACATTTATCATCGTCTTCATTTTAAACTGAGCACTATCCTAATCGTATCAGATATTGTTTTTTTAAAACTGAACAAAGTGTCCAATTCTAAGCGGAAATGATGAATGCTCTAAATAACAGCGCTACTGGAAAGTATTTTGACAGCAGTCACGCGCCGAGCAATGACAAATTATCTTCGAGATTAAACGAACTAATTAAAGTGGGAATCTAACAAGATGATGGATGTAGCGATCGATTTTACTTTAACTAGTTCATCAGGTACTGGCTGGTACTATAACGACTCGCGATGATGAAACCACCAGCCCGCGCGCGTGATAATTGCAGCAATCGCCTTAAGTGAGCGGACAGAATTAACTAACCAATGGCATCAAGACAAATTGCGTGCAGAATCCAATTAGTGGCGCAAATGGTTTCTTGATAGTTTCTAGAACAACGTTCAAGTTGAGCTGGCAACCCATTAGAATGTTTCCGATGACGATCAGAACGGCGAGCGTCGACACGAAGATGCTGTTCAACCTCTGCTCCGCCGGTCCTCGCCTCACCCACACCTAAAACGATGACGAATTTGTAAGCGATCGCTGGTCGTCGAAAGTTCCTTAACCTCTTGCGTTATGTATTTACGATAGAGCAATTCAAGACAAAAATAAGAGAATATTTCTCTCAACACACCCACACTCAAATGGCTTTTGTTCTCGTTTCTGTACGTTTAGATCCCATCGCAGAGAGAGATTATTGAGGTTGGCACGAATACTTCAGAGTGGAGATTGCTCTTAATGATGCAATATAGACAACGTATGAGATATATAAATAAAAGTATGCATGCCTCGAGTGGCGGAGTGTCGGTCAGCTCGAGTCGTCGACCGTCCGATTCGTGAATCAAACTTGGTGCGGCCACAGTCTTTCCAATGAACTTGCCCCATATCGTGAACGTGAAGCTCAGGGAGAATCGACCATTGTGGTCCTGCAACGAAAATGAATGTAGTAAAAGATGAAAGGTATCGTATCCAAAGTGGAATGCACGCCGTAAAGGGCGATTACGTCGATAAGCATATTTGTTTATGAGGGCGGGTGGGTGATGCCGGGCGTTCACCTCGTCCAATCTTACGCTTTAACGCGCATTTTTTATTGGTTGATAAGAGACCCGATATTCGTCGCTTTACTATGCGGCCATTATAATATTACTACCTCTCAAATGAGTAACAAAATGAACGCAAAGCAGTAAAAGAAAGTAGTACTGATAAATGTCATTCAGTTGGCCGCTGACGTCGGCAGCCGTTGTAATGCTTTTGATTTCGACGCTGATCAAACAAAATGTGGGAGGATGATCATGTTCTGAATCCTTCACATAGAAATAATAATTTAAGCAAATATAAGCGTCGGTGGATGGAATGAATGGAGGCGGAAACGCACCTGCCAATGAGAAAACAAATTGAGAACAATGTCATTCAAATTTTGCACAGAACGGAAAAAAGAGAGATAGCAAGAGTGAATAACGCGATTGATGACATCAAAAGATATCTCTTGTCTATTTCGCTGTCGTAGCTGCGATTAATACAACTGCACTAACTTTAGCCTTCCAAATTCCATTTCAATTAAATATTATCAAAAAGAGTTGATCTCTTCTGCTCTAATCATTTAAAACTCAAAGCGGTGCGTTTACTAACCAAAACCAGAAATCCAAATCGCACCCTACCTTTTTGACATCATCCTCAAACTTAAGAGAGCGAAGTTGATCCATAACGTCGGCCACATGAGCATCGAGAGAGTGGAAGGAGACATTGACGCCGTCGGGTAGTCGGCGCTCGAAGTACATGTGCATGACCACTGTCCGATTATCGCCGGCTGCGAGGTCATGGATGAAGGGCGGGTCGAAGCTGACGTTGACCAGATCGGTGAAGCCTGACGCCACGGAGGCGCACAGCGCCGTCACCAGCTTCGCGAGCAGCAGCATAGGACACTTCGACTTCATCTCTCACTTCTCCACTCTCCAGCTGAGAGTATGTCCGTCAGTCGGCTCTCTCGGCCTCTTAATTGGACGAAGTAGAGACTGGGCGTGTTCACCCGCTGAGAAGCAATCAAGCCTCGATTAAGAATTTATCACGGACGCACACATAACGCGCGCAGAGTTCGTTATTGCGTCATTAGTCAACGGAACTATATCTTAGCTTCTTTAGTCAGCTTCCCCCTAACCTCCCTCCTCACATCCGTCCACCACTACCTTCTGGTCACGGAAGTAGGCGTGGCTCACGCTAATTAAAAGTCCTTGCCAAGTAATCAAGCCCAATCAACTATTTATCACGCTAGTCGTGTTTCAGGAATACGACGTCGCATATCATGCGGCCATCATTTGACGTCTTACGTCGATTCGAGATGGTCGCGTTTCGTCGCCTAGCGACGATACTTTGATGGAGGATGAAAGCACGAATTTCCGTATTACGCTCAAAATGTTGAAATAATCGTTTCCTTTCCTCGTATCAAGGAAAAGTGATAAGGCGCGCGACGTAGTTCGACGCGAAATGAAAACTGAATCAAAAGCACGCAAAACTATTGCCTAAAATTGAACACATGTCTAGCCACAGCCATTCTCGCAAAACTCGCGCGGAAAGCAGACATAATATACAGCTAGGCGAGCAAGACAAGCTGCTGCAGAAAACTATCGAAAACATTTACCCACAATTTGCACTCCTATCTTTCCTCTCTATTTCTCAAAAAACGACAACCCGCACGTGTCCTAACAGCAGAACAACCTATCACGATTGTCAGAGTTAGACACGCCATTTTGGTGCAGAAATTGCTGACTCGAAACGAGGCCGAAGTGTGAGAGGAACATGACCGATTTCCTGACCGGCCGCGACGCGGTGGTTCAATAAGTGCGAGAAAGAAGGAGGGGTAGGCCTGCGCGGTTCAACTAGAACCGCCCGCCATGCGGGAACGAGAAGGGGACACGAGAGAAGAAGAAGACAGTCGGCTCTATTCGCACGCTGAACGCACCAGGCGCACGGCAGGCCTCGTTCTTGCTCAGCTGAACTGCGCCGCCGCCGCTCTCTCTCGGAGCCAGAAACGCTGCGGGTGCGTTGGGAGGCCGCGAGAACGTGACGTCATCCACACGCACACCTCTCTCGCTGTCTCTCTCTGCTGGCTGGCTGAATCGATATTGACATTCTCCGCGCCGCGTGCGCTTGTAGTTTGTGCTTTGCTGTATGTTGTGATCTGTGGTTGACGTCGCCGGCAAAAAGATCGACGTCGAGAAAGCGATGCATTGAAAGCAAGTTTAGGTGCAAATGTGAAGTTTAATGCACCTTGTAAACGGTCACGTCACGATGCAGGGAAAGAAATATCGAGATCGTATCATTTAATGCTAACCAGCCTGTAGGCCTGTTATCATCGCGATAATGAACGAGAGCACTGGTTTTTAGGTCCACAAATCATCAATCATGTTCTACGAAAATGGAACACGACCAAGATATGAAAAATATCGCTTCTTTAGACCATGTGAAAATTTGAGCAGCACCATGTATGCCATTTCTATTTCAGCAAGGACACTTTCCAAATAGAACAAGATCCTTTCGTATTCAATGAGGACATTTCCCTTATTGATGTGACTTTAGAATATCCTTTTTTGAGTTGAAAGTGTCCTTACTATAATGGACAAGGTCTATTTCAAAGTGATATGTTGTGGATGCGTTAATGATTCAAACGATGATATTCAATAGCTACTTTCTGAATCGCTGTAGCTTCGAATCAGGCAAACGAGCAAAAAAATAAGAACGTGTTCCTCAAAAAAGTTTAATTTTACCCCCAAAATGATAGTAACAGTGATAGCGGAGGGCAGATTGTTCAGAATGAGTGCAAAGTTCATCGGATTTTTGTGACATTGGGGGTTTGGATTGTTGAGTTTGGCTTAGACCTGCCGAAAAGCATAGCAAGTGACATTGTCGGCTGCTTCCTGGCAAAAAAATTTGCTGTTGACGGCGTTGGCAAACTCTCCATGAACGCATATGACGTCGCTGGAGGTGGTCACGGTGGCAGAGCGCAACCGCAGCCGCCTCCGCCCCCCGTCGACTGGTTCGCCGATTCTTGGACCCATCCCGCTTGGACCACCTCAACCGAAGCCGTCCGCCAAGTGGACGATCAACAGGACACCAGCGAACAGAACAAGGGAGCGCACTACTTGCGCTATATACGGCGAAGCAACTGGAAACTCAAGCTTATTTTTCTGTCATTTCAGGCAGAGTTTGACTGTCTAATCGAAGATATATGGTATCTTATATACTGCAACTCTAACAACCTTTTGTGCCTTTTTTCAATTTTCGGTTTTAATCTGGTTATGCTGGCATGTTTCGGTTGGCTGCAATAATCTCTTGTGGTGGGATGACATTTTGTGCGCGAGAAGTCAACCAGAACGGTGTAAGTCGGCGAAGCGCATGTCTTCCGAAAATCTAAGAGTACTTAAGTGCAAACGTTCCTTGCGAATATGATTAACTGGTCAGGCCTTCAAAAAAAAGCAACTTTGTAATGTGCTAATTACGCTTTCTTGTTATTCTTTTTAAATTCTTTTGCGAAATATTTCTTGTTTTTGAATCTAGTCCTTTGTCCTTTTTATGCGAGAAAGATGACAATTGCTACCCTAATTTTTTAAATTAAGAATTAAAAATGTAGTGATTATTATTATTACCAACACAGCAACGTTTTTCTCATTTCATGCCCAACAACCTCAAAAGTATAGTTTACGACAGCGATCCAGTCGTATTGAGGAACTTGACCAGCTTTAAAAACAGCGAGAATAACTATTATTTCAGAACCGTTCTGCTACAAGTATGGGTGAGGAACATGGCTCGTACAAACACATATCCTCATTCAGTAGTATATCCGAAAATTCGGATTTACACTTGACAAAATTGGACACTATACTGCTAAACAGAGCGGAACACCGATCGAGGTGAGCAAGGGCAGTGTCTGTTCCTCCATCTGCTGCGCATTTCCTATTAAACTTGTCCTGAAGACCTCTTTGAAACGGCATATATTTCAAATTTTTTGTTATTTTGTGCTTAAAATTCTTTCTACCATAGTCTCCGCATGGCAAAGTTACAAATCCCTCTGAGTTGACACCTTCAAAATCCTTCTCATATCCCCGATCAGTCAGTCACGAATTAACAATATCACATCATGCAAACATGATGTCATTTCATAGTCAACTATTTAAATGACATCATTTATTTTTGATAACTTTCCCTCTGTATGCGTGGATTTCCAATATGACAGTAATAATGATAATGACTGTTGTCGATAAATGATATCATTAATTGTTTGATTGATAGACTATCAGAATCAAAAAAGTATAGAAATCATATCGTTGATGAAAGTTAAACAATATGATATGACTTGTAATTAACGATATCAGTTATCTTTCAGTGTTCCATATTGGGAAATCATTTTGCACTCGATACGAGCCAAAAAAGAAGTACAAAAAACTTCAAGCGAAACAGGGTCGGCAGCTATCCCACTTCGGTCCAACGCACAACACGCATAAATAGGTCCAGAAATCCTTCGAACAGGCAGTGCTGCAACGACGTATGTGCTCGCCGCAACTTGAACCGCAAGCAAAGCCGCTTCCAAAGCCGCTGCTCACTGAGCTGCCGTAAGGAGAAGCACCTCCAAAACTGTTGCCCATGTTGTTGTAGCCGCCATGGTTGTAGTCTGACGTGTAGCCGGGAGGGTAACGGGGTGGGTAGCTGTTCATGCCACCATTTACTTTGTATCTAGGCGGGTAGTTAGCGAAACTGCCGCTGTTGTAGCTTGATGGGTAACCAGCAGGGCCGCCGCTATTGTAACCTTGCGAGTAGCTGCCAAAACTACCTTCATTGAGGCCACCGGGATAGCCGTAGTTGCCGCCAGTGCCGCTGCCAACGTTGTAGTTGTTGGGATAAGGGCTTCCACCTCCACCGGCATCCGCACCAAGGCCCAGGTCGGGATTGACACCGAATGAAACAGAGCTGCTAATTCCAAAACGCTCTTCGGGAGAGTCGGGCTTTTGCTCGAAGCGAGTAGGTTCAGCAGGGCCGTTATAAACGGGATTCGATGAGACCTGCTGTCCAAGAAAGGCGAAAAGGA
Source organism: Plectus sambesii (assembly GCA_002796945.1). Classification (NCBI taxonomy): domain Eukaryota; kingdom Metazoa; phylum Nematoda; class Chromadorea; order Plectida; family Plectidae; genus Plectus; species Plectus sambesii. The sequence continues at coordinate 48,504 of NIUQ01000830.1, forward strand.
ACAAGTGCACAACAACAACGGCAGCCGGTTGCATCGTACAATCGCAATGTCCACCGAGCGGGCAGTGAAAGTGTACGCTGCAAATGACCTTTAATGGAGAATTATGGGGTCAGCGTATTGATCATGTGCCAGTCAGGAAAGAAAAACCAGTCCTCCT
>NIUQ01000831.1:0-39411 GCA_002796945.1 Plectus sambesii
AAATCTCATAATTCAGTTTCTGCCGCTGCTTCATGCTTCATGATTTATTAGAATTATTGCGAATAAGCTCAGATGGTCAATTGAAAAGGCGCTCACTTATTCTGGCAATGCTGGCCAATAAGATCCAGAATGCGGCAATGTATGGTGTAGACACGCGATGCCAGTCGAATTCCAGAAATTGAAATGAGCTAGATCCATTTTCGAAATGCAAGTTAGGTAATTCAGTTGGTCCAACAGCTTTCGGATCAGTAGTTTCATCATTCGCTTCACCATCGTTGAATGCTCTGTTCTCACTTGCGTCGACAACGATAAACAGATGAAAGCATAAATTAAGAAGCAATAAAAGGTGACTCTTCATACTCGTCACCTATTACAGCACTCTTTTGCTTATCCCATACTGAAAGTAATAGTTTAAGAACAGAAATTAAAAAAATCCTCAAATAATGAGATCCTGAAGAAACCAATTGAAATCCCATCAGATGTAATACATCTGACGTGGCCTGCTGTAAATAAGAATCAAATTAAAATCTTATTCTGAATGATACCTACAGCGGTTTTCTATAACGGCTGCTTAGAAACGTCTGGGTCACCTTTTAAAGCAGACAAAAAAGAGAATGACGTGCTTCTCTTCTCAACCCAGGTCACCATGCAGCCGACATTATTATAAATATTGCAGATAAATAAAGAAAGTTGCGCATACCCTGTTCACTTCAATAACGATATTTTCAAAGTCAAGTCGAACTCTTAGTCTATTAATTTTTTGCACAAAACTAGCCTTTTTGATTTAAAAACTATCCTTTTTGATTTAAAAACTATCCTTTTGAAGTGCAATATGTGTATACGCCACCTCCGCTTTAATAGCAGCCCTTTCAAAATCAAACAGGACGCTTTCCAAGCCAAAGAGAACGTTTTTCATATTGATTTGACACTGAAAACGCCTTCTTCGATTTGAAAAGCGCCCTTTTTCAGTAGATAAATATGGATATTAAAGTAAAAATGGTACATGAAAAGAATTGCCGTGGTAATTTCGAACGGATATCTGTTCTTCTTTATACAAGTGTAGCCGACAGGAATGAAAACTCTCAGCGCAAAAGCTATCAGCTAGAGCGCTGCAGCTCGCCGTGCGCACATATCGTTGGGTTTATTGATTTTTCTTCAGACGCGAGTCTGTCGTAGTAAAGCGGAGCAAATCGATAATCTTCGTCCGCGCTGCCTTAGCGCGCTAGCGCTCATTAACATCACGTATAAATTTGCGATGATTTGTCTTGTTTATACCATATCCCATTTAATAAGGACACTTCAAATCACATGGTGCACTTTCTGATTCGGACAGGTCATTTTTCATATTAATTTGATTTGGAAAACGTTCTCTTTGAATAAAGTATTGTCTTGTTTGGTTCAAAAATTATGTGATTGAGATCTAACGCTCGATTTGATCCACGCGGAGCTGAGATTGCGCTCTTTTGAAACAAGTGATTGGTATCATCAGAACCTGCGTATTCGACAGAAGCAACTTAAAAGAAGTTGAGCACTACTTCGTCGGCACGCTACCGTTGACTCTAACGTCGTCTCGTTCTCCAATGAAATCCTATTCAACATCGAAGAAGTGATCAATATGGGATCCTAGCAAGCAGCTCGTCGACTATCTCAGAGAGAAAAAAATTCGTCGATCGAAACCACCATCCATTATCGGTTAGAGTTTGGGCTGAGACATCGCGAAATTAATGCACGGAGCTCATTTTTGAGCCTCCAGGCGTCAAGATCAACGCTCAGACCTATCGGCATCGCATTTTGGAGCCCGCAGTGAAGGACTGCGGTTGAAAGCTTAATGGAAATCGACCGTGGGTCTTCCAGTAAGATGAGGTTCCGTCGCACACGGCCCGACCAACCCTGGACCGGCACAGGCGCGTATATCTCGACTTCTGAAACAAGAAAGAATGGCCTCCATCTTGCCCTGATTTCAACCCGATGGACAATTACGTTCATTAAACTCTGGAAAAGGAAGCTTGTGCTACCTTCCACCGTAACTTAGAATCGATGAAAGCAAAGTTGCGCAGAGCAGGGCGCGAAATCTCGCTGGAGGTCTTTCGTGCCGCGATCAATAAGTTTCCCAACCGTCTGAAGCGTGTCATCTTCGCCAAAAGCGGTTATATCGACTGATTATCAGTGTGAATATAGGTTATTATTGCTTCGCTATGCATACCAAATTTTAAGCATTTTGGTTGATTGGTTGAAAAGTTATGACATAAAAATCTTGTAACAAAACTTTATCTCCTCCCTGTACTTGTCTAAGAGTAAACTGGATATTTGCAAAATCAATTCTTGTTGATAAGAGGAATTTGCGGCATAAATCTGCGGTAGTAATTCAGCCACCAGAGCCAATATTCCATAATTATTGTTAATTTAACAGGAAATGCTTGAAGCCATAACACCGGTTTCAGCCTTCCTTTTTCCCGATGTTCATTTTTTCCTACATGGGTTCGATGAAAAGCGGTCCTGTGATTCCGTGCCGTCCGTACGTAAATGTGTCCATTGCTGCTCAACACGACATATCATTGCCATTCTTATAAGGATCCTCTCCCACTCAAAAAGAACGTTATCCATACTATGTTGACTTGGAAAACTTTTTCTTGAAGTTTAAATGATGTGCTGTTGAAAATCCCCCTAAAGCTGGTTTAATTAATATTACAAAAATGAATCATTCGAAATCTAGATGGAGTTTTATAGGATGATGTGATGTTGCAGTTATATGGAATCCTGGTTATGAGATACGACCATAACTGTGCCTCAAGGGAGCTAAAATTGAGCGTTGTAGACTGCTGGGTACCAATTATCGAAGACCATTTATCTTATTGCATTGCTAGGGAACTGATGAAGATACTTAGTAAAGAGGGCGTAACCAGATTCTCACTGACGCCTCCTCTTTTTGCATAAAAATGAGACGAAGAATTACTCAGACTGAAGGCGGTTGTTGCTAACCTGACTTCCGCTTCGCCCTCTTAATTATTTAATAGACAGCGACTCGTTCGCTAAGTGAATGATGTTGTGTACGTGTATTTTGCAATGGAACGGGCATTGCGAGAAGCTGAAAGTTTCTCGGTGGGCGGTATTAAGCTCTTTAGACGAAAGCCGCTTGGATGTTGTTTATATCTGAAACTCAATCAAAGGGGCATCGGGCGGAAGCCGATCAAGTAGAGCTTAGGAATGTTTACAACTCAGCGCCAAATGGAAAAATATAACTGATCACTTGGACAGCGACAGGCGAAATTTTGCGCTCATTTATTCTTCGGTACACTCAGAAAAAGTACCGCCCACTTTGACAGTACTTTACTGTCAGAATAAAACAAGCGGTACTTTACTGCCAAATATGACAGCAGTTTATAAGTGATGTCATAGTGCTGTCATATTTGGCAGTAAAGTACCGCTTGTTTTATTCTGACAGTAAAGTACTGTCAAAGTGGGCGGTACTTTTTCTGAGTGTAGGCCGAGTTTCTCTGAATGTTCCTCGGAGCCTCATCTGGTCTTTTAGGACCTTTATTAACATGAACAGTATTCCCGATACTGCACGTGAAGAGTACCAGAGATTGATGAGGTTTATTGTCAGAATGCAAAATTATCATATAGTCCATATAAAGCTTAGCACATGCCTGCTTGCTTACCCTGTCGATCAGAGGACCCCTACATTTTCTGCCATAACACTAAAATCAATTTTTCGAAAAATGCTTCCAAAATGGGCATAAACTCGCGCTAAGACTGGCGAATACGTGCTGTACAACAGTACTACTCCATTTCACCGTTGCCAAATCGTCACATTTCGAGTTTCTCAGTTTCGACGGAATTCAGCATACCTTGCTACGTATTCTATAATTTACTGGGAAGTAAGACAGATATTAATGATGAGCACGAGATCAATAGTGATGAGCTAGCACCGTCTCGCATGATCACTAATGCGTGTATCGCATGACGGAAGTATTCACTGTCTCTAGGACGTTGCGTCCTCGAGGGGTAGTTTATAATCATTAAGCGCATCCACCTGTTAGCGCTTGTCTAAGTACAGGACAGAAGATATAGGAGTGCTGTAAGGAACCTTCCGGGTTTTCCGAAATTATTTTTCTTTTTGGAGAACTGCGGCAGATTTTCACATTATTTTTTCGACTTTTTACTCTCTTCCTTGGCTCTCAGGTTTTAGTTCCGCGCTTCACATGACACCATCATACTGTGCTTGTACCAACCTATTTCGATGGCTTTTTTCACAGTCGTTTGCCGAACAGAATGTCATGGTCAATTAATATACTTTTGTCGTTTTGTGCAAATTCAGTTTCGATTGCATTTTTTATTAAAATTTGCGAATACGTATGTGTCATTATCGCTATTATATTAGATTTAGAACGTATGCTAAGTATTTTTTTAACTTTTTTCGATCTCGCTTCATTTGCCCAGTCACTCACGCTCTTCATTTTATATTTAGCTGCATTACGTAGTGCGCTGCGAAGGATGGTCGACAGCACGTTCATTGTCTTGTAAACGCAATCGATCCTTAGGACACATCCATAAGACGCAGCCAGGATTATATAGCTAATTTTCTATTCAATGCATTAGGTGTGTCCAATCGGTCGACAGCTTTGATAGGGCTTAATGTGGACTTTGCTAGGCAAACTAAGCGCTCTATTTCGAAGCAATAATTTCTTGAATCTTCTGGGTTCAAAAATGCATAACTGTGTGATTCTCAGCCCATAAAAATACGTCTGAGCAGAGGGAGAATTTGAATTTGCCTTCCATCTCCTGCGAGGTTCGTGTTTTCAGAACCGCAGCCAGGACTGAAAACTTAACGGACACAAATCACTCCAAAGGGAGCTCTTTCCTCTATTTCAAAAATCATTATGGGGTGTATTTTTGGGATCAGTCATGGGACTCTTGTACAGTCAAAACCTAAATAGTTTCAAAGCGAATTTCCGGGTCAACATTTACAGAATATATCACTCCCTGTGAGGTACTACCGATTCTAATGCTGCCTCGATCGGAGACGGCTAAGGTAACCTGAGTCGGCTTGACAAGACATCGCGTAGCTAGTTGTTTGCGCTTTCAATCATCGTCTAGATTAAACAGCCATTTGCGTTTTGTGCGAGTCGGATAGAGTATCGCTGAGACACCTACGCGTTAAATATTCCATTTAGCGTGCATTAAGAATAACTCTAAAATCGAATAGATTGCTCTAACGTAAACTGATTATTGACAAGAACATCTTTGCTGCATGTTGCAAGCAGTAATGTCTTCTGCTCGTTCTCAAGCGCAAGAATAAATTTGAGAATAGGATCCAAGTCGCTTACCGGCTAAAACACTGAAGGCGACGTTTTGGAAGTATGTCTCATTTTCGGTTTCATATCTGCAAAATTTTCTCGACGCGTGAGCTTGCGCTCAGACGACATCCCCCACTATCTTTCTTCTCTTTTTCTCCCTCACATCCCCCTCTCTCTCTCTTTCTCTCTCTCTTGCTAAAGAGGAATTTTTTGCAGTTCCAAATGAATATTACTTTAGTTAGACGCCCGGAGCGTTATAAATAACGTTATAAATAATGGCTATTAGAGGTGAAAATTTCCGGGCTTTCGTACCGAGCCATTGCAGGAGAGTTAGGGCAGCAGGACGTCGCATGGCAGGGGGTACTTGATAGCGAACCGATATTGATGTTAGGCCGACGCGAGTACATCGAGCACGCGACAATCAGCGCTCCTCTTCGTTAGAGCAGCACATTAGTAATTTGAGTAGGAAGCTGCTTTCGCTTGTTTGTGTCTTTCCCAGCTGCTCATGTTTTGTGTTGCCATGAGTAAACAACTGTTATTCCTCCCCTTTTGTTGACGCCGCGTCTGGCACATGTGACTTGTAGTTGGCGGATAAAAATTTTAAATGAATCTAATATTTTATGGGAAACACGTGCCGTTCTGTTCATCTGTGATTCCGGAAGCGTGAGTAGATAGTGCAAAACGTTCTCGCTTTGTGACGAAATTTCTTGATTTTTGCACTCGAAAGAATTTGGCAACTGGAACATTGCGAGTTGGGGTTCCCAACAAGACTAGGATTTAACGTATCGTAAAAAATGTTTATTCATACGAAATAACTCATTTCTTAGCATTACCGTGATCTGTTATAGTGACATATTGAAATGGCTTGTTGGTTTCACGCTTAAAAACGAAGCTGTGGGCTCTCAAATGTCCAGCCTGAACTGCATGTTTTTCGTCAAGTTTCATCTTCATCATGTTTCCGGCTGCAGCGTGCCTTTCCTATGCCACCGATTTTGTCGCAAAAGCGAACAGCTTACATTAGGAAAGGGATGTTTGGGTAAATGTAAACGCGCTGTTTATCGCACCACCATTAGGCGCACGTCGTTAACGCTAGGGATTTAATGAGGCTTAAATTTTTACGAAATTGTGGTCTACTAAAAGCCATCCGTACTGACCGCGACGAATATTTTGTGAACACCAGGCACTCGCTTGCTACAACCTCGTGAGAGGTTGCTTCCCTAACTAGAACCGTCTTGCTCTCGATATTGCGAATCACGTAAGGGTGTTTGCTATATTTTTCAAGTGTGAAATAGCATTTGTGAATGAGAAGAGCGAAATTCACCACATATGTAAAAATTTTACGAAAGAGGCAGTGGCTCTCGCAGCGCCTTTAAATTGTTTTGCTTGATAATTCTACACCCGTCGAGACTTTGATCTGTCTTCACAATCATCCTCACTAACTATTTCTAGCCACCGGAGCCATAACAAGCTGAAATGCCGGATACTATTCTCTCCATCGCATTCTGGTGCCAAATAGTACCATGCGACGCTAGTTAGTTAGTACTGCCGGCAACGTGTTATGCTAAATCACCCCTTTCTCTCTCTCTCTGTGCGTTCGAAAGAACCGGCCGCCGAACATCAACTGACCGAGCACAATTTGTTGCCGGGAATAAATTTTGTTGCATAAGTTTCACAGTTCTATCCATTCTGCCGTCACCACTACACGCTTGATCAGTATCGTTTACTAGTCTCATAGGCATGCGTCATATTTTATTCAGACGGCTTTTCCATACCATTGAGCTGTGCTGTTCACTAATATGAAGGCGTCTTATGGTGACACGGTGAATAGTAGTTTTTCCGCTTGGTAGAGGAGGAGATAATAGGTAGGGGACGCGAAAGGAATAGAACCCGTGGCCTTAAGCATTAGCTACGAGTGCTCAAAATTTTCCAACCGCTGGGATGTCGACACAGGCAGCGCAGTTCCAATTCAAATCTCCAGGGTCTGCCATCAAAGGAAACTCGTTGACGAAATCCAATAAAAACATCTAAGATGAAGCAGTGCTTGTATTGAGTACTTGAAACCCTCTTAAATTTATCCCTTTTTTATGCATACTTGCTTTCAAGTCCCCATTATTGCCTTATAAAACTTAAGCGGTGCTATATCAGTTAACATTTCTTGTTCCCGAGCTCCCTGGGCAGCGTTAAGGTGTAACGGTTCCAGAAATAACGAATTCATCGATTTCAATTCCTACTTCATTTTTTGAGAAGCAATTTCTTTCCATACGATTTCAAGTTCCCCCTCAAAATCTTAATGCTTTGCAATGCGATTCCAATCTCCAAAATAGTGATTCCATTTGATATGTTATGATTCTTAAATAAAAACTTCAAAACTGGACTCGTTTAAACTTTAGTGCAAAATCAAAGGGAAGTACGATTCGGTCGCTTGCTTCCAAAAGAGAGCACTTGAACGTTTAGTACTTTAAATGAAAAAACCGAGAAAAGCGCCGCCGGGATCATTTTAGGGCATGGGGCCTATTTCTCTGCTCTCGTTTCCCATATATTTTGGATGCTAGAGGAACCAGAATAGACTCAGGAACCGGAAAAATTCAGCCTTTGATAGAATCCCCAGGTGTCACACTATTCCACTGTCACTCGAATTATTAATGCGGGGGAAGCGAAAGAAGACCTCCGTGATTATGTTTCATTGCATCAATTAATCGCTTTATCGGGCTGCTCTACGTAGTTGTAAGGAAAATTAGAACTAACGATCAAGCGTGAAACCTGCATGTGTGACTCGTCATTTGACTTGATCGTCAGCAAAGTAGCCGTTTCATACGTGGCATGAGAGTGATTTATCCATAGTTATGGAATACCCAACCCTGACCGCTCTTAACGACGTAATTAAAGCGCGAGAAGCTAACGAAAGTCGTCTGTATCGCGAGTAATTACCGCAAGTGGTTAAATGTCTTATTTGCATAACTAGCCTTCTGCTGCTGAGCAATTTACGCTCAAAACTGCCGGAAAAGCAGTTAAACCCTCGGAGGCCCTTCAGTTGCTAAAAAAATAATGAAATGAGAGCCGATTCAGTTAACGCCATCTATCTCTCTGCTGCACCCAGACAGTCGTTTAGTCGATCGATAAACGTGAACCGAAACGAAAGAGGATCGCTCGATTTTCTCACACTCTCGTTCGCATCATTCGCTGCGCTCATGCGACGTCCGGTTTGTTCAATCTTTCTTGAAGATAGCGTTATTTTTCGTCCTGCAAATTTCTCCAAATAGCCTTGTTTACTCAAGCTCATCAAATCATGAGACACTTTATATCAGAACGCATCTTTATTGGATAGGGGTCTGCAGGCATACGTATTCGAACATTGTGCGCTTATGTCATACACCTTGCGGCGGTAAAATTTGAATTGTGTCTCTTTGTAATCGTGATGAACGGTCCCGATATTTTTGCTAGGCAGGCGTGGCCACTACACTAAAAAAAACGCTGATATGAAATCACACTGAGTGGGTTGCTTTAATGACTGAAATGCGATGAAAAGGAATAACTTATCACTGAAGTTTAAAAATACTTTAAGAAAGAGTTATATACCGTATTTACGGAAATAGTGGCACATGTGCTACTATTTCCTCGTGTGCTACTATTTTAGCGTGTGCCACTATTTCCGTAAATAAGGTATCTAACACATTTACATCAATGTGAACGAATTACTTCAACAGTAAGCAATGAAGAGAATGCGCTGAAAAAAATCAGAGATTGACAAATTGAATACTGGCATGTCGGTCAGGCAAAATGTACGTTGGGGAGTCTAAGTCACAATTGAACTACCCTTAGATATTGATTCCATGTCCAAAGATACTCGCAAAGAAACAATATTTGCTCAAGTAGCGAATTACTGTGACATTGGGTAATCTTATATAAGTTTCGCATTGTTAAAGTTTTTCGTTTAGTAAGCGAAAATCCTGCTTCGTAATGGTATCCTTGCAGGTGCGAAGGCGAATTGATATTCCGATAAGTCTTTAAGCGTGACATTCTCTCGCAGGATTGAGCACTGTGAATTAATTTTCTTTCTCTTCTCTGTTTTAGCTCACAAACGCGCGAGACGCTGCCGACTTGTGCCAATTTCAAACGCCTCTCGCGGAAAAGGTCAAATCCGAGCAACGTAGCATTGAAGTCAGCTCAATTAAAAGCATTCATGCGAATGATTTAAGATCATTTACATAAAAGGAGGAGGCAATTGATTGAGCGGTTTTCACGAAATAGGGAGAGGTTGATCGATATTATTTCAGTTTTTGCATATTGCGGTTTCTCGAACCTGGTCATTAGTTATAGAATGATCTACGTCATTACCTTTAATGACACGACTGCTTGCCTGTCTCACCCTGAATTGCACTTCATGGCCATTCTACTGAACGCAGTAGAAAATAAAATTTTGCGCTCTTTTTCTCGCGTGGCTTTGGCTTAAAACCGAACTTTTTACACGTAATATGCTAAGGTTAGGTATGTTTTGGGGTGCGCACGATATTAATTAGCTGAAAATGAAATGTGTCGGGTGGAAGCAATATACGTGAATGAACAACAAGAATTGACACAGCGAGGGCACTCTTTCGCGCCAATGATATTTCACTTTCAAGTCTCGCATGTCGCGTTTTTTCCAATAGTGTCACTTGATAAAAGCACGCCGCTCGCGCGCTCGCCTGTCGACTGCGGAAACCCCTCCTGGTCTTGGGCTTAGGGCGGTATTCTAACCAAAGTAGCGCCTAAAGACATTTCATAAAACTGCCGAGTAATGAACAATTGATTCTTAATTCTTACTAGTGCCGTCACCGCACAAATATATGCGAAACTGGCACTCGGGTGGAAATGATGCTCAGTTTCTCAGTTTTCAACAGTCAACAAGTTCATGAAATAGGTCCCGAGAGGGAGATTTCCGCAGTCAAGCAGGCACGCAGGTACTTTAGTAGACGCATCAAGTTGGTTAGGAGCCATGCGTGAATGAACTCCACAGCTACTCGTTAAATTTAATGTTGTGATGGAATAGGATAGCGCGCGAGCTCATCAATACATCTGGACCGCGTTTAAAAGGGTCTCAGGTCAAAAACATGCCGGCCGAAATTAATGCAATCAGTGAGGTGATATCTGAATTTTCCGTTGGTTTTTTAGAAATTAATTTTAATGGTCAAAATATGCGAAGAGAGTGAAGGTCGTAACATACTCGTGTGCATACAAAAACTTTTTAATGATTCTTAATGCTTTCTTGATCATATTTTTAACGAAATTTAAGATTATATTTTAAATTTTCAACCCGGATCAACTTGAACACCCCAAGGCTTTCACTAACTTCAAGCTTCTTTGTCCAATCAGAGCTTTTATGGTCAAAAACCACATCAAAAATTTAGACTACACGTCATTAAATGCATTCTTTTCGGTCCAGGCTATTTGTCTTGACTGCTGCTGTATAATACTTGATTATTTTAGCTAAGAAACATCAATCCTGTGCACGAAATTACCGACAACCTACATTTCATCGGGAATCGCTCATATGGCAAAAATTTGCTAAAGGCGCATGATCTGCCATTTCTCAGCTCACTGAAATGCAGATGACGGCTCAGAACATTTCCTGCGAGTCTGTACAGACGAAATTTCCCGACCTGATGGATCACATCGTCGTCAAGACATTAATCGGTACTCTGTACGCCATTGTTATGGTGCTTGGTGTAGTTGGAAATATTCTGACAGCTCACTGTGTGCTCAGGTTGGTTGTATTTTTTGTGTTCCGTCCAGAAGTACTGAAGAAATGTCATGAATATGCTGTCTGTAAAATGTAGTTTCGATCTCCAGCAATAGCTGTTCGTGTATAAGCGCTCTTTCTGTCATCTAAGCAGTTTCAGACTTCGCGTCAACGTCGGCATCAATCCTTCATTTGCACTCAGTTTCGTCGGGTCGAATCTTATGATCGCCCTGCTGTCTTTACCTTTCACCGCTCAACAGACATTCACCAGAGTTTGGCTTCTGGGCAGCGTTCTGTGTAAAATAGTGCCCTTTCTTACGATGAGCGGCACATTTGTCTGTAGCTTCACTCTGGCTGCCATCGCCGTCGATCGCTACAGAAATGTAAGCAAAAAATACATCCAGGTTTAACTGATTTCAGTAACGCGAAAAGACTTTGCTGCGTCACTAAAAGGTTTAGGCGTAAAGTTTAACTAGCCGCTATATTAATTTGATTGTTATGCTTCGATTTTTGACATGATTTAGACACGCAGCAATAAAAACGCAATCTAACTCGGTGCTTTGGTATTTCCTGAACAGTATGCTATTGATGAAGAAATCTATAGCATATTTTTTCTATTTGTGTCCAACGATCGATCAATCCGCAAATGTGCAAAAATAGATTCAAACGTGTTAATTAGTATGATATTTATTGAGCGCTTCAAAGGCTGCTATCAAAGCAGAAACATTCATCCTTCGTCGTTAAGTCAGCGCTGGAATTTAAATGAGAGAGGGGCGGATATCATACATCAGTTACCTTTTCCGAAGAACGCCGCGCATTAGAACCTCTACTTGACATCAACTCTGCGCGGTTCCGCCAGGTGTAAAGGACGTTGAGCTAACCTAAACTTTGCAACTCTCGATCGTTATTGATGTTCTGATTTTGGCTTGGTTTACACTTTAACATAGCTTAGCAAAACCCCTTAGCCTAAACGATAACCTGGGGCCTATTTCATAAACCAAATCTAAACCACAGAAAAGGTGATGTTTCTACAATATTCGAGCCTTTCCCGAGTCACCGGCGACGGTGTTTATATAACAATGAGAACCACTCAAATCTGACAATAAAGCTTTCAGGTGACTAATATGCAACAAATTGTGAGCAGCAAGGAAATTCACTTTGACGTGCCCCACGCACTAATTACGATTGGACTGTGGCTGCTGGCATTTTGCCTCTCCTTCCCTCACAGTTTTTTCTTACTGAAAATCGTGCGGTACGATGGTCTCTGCGGCGATTTCTGCGAGGAGTGTTTTCCGTCGCACCAGTTCGAAATATGGATATCAAGCACCATTTTCGTCATTCAATTTCTTCTCCCGCTAATTATTCTCGCCTTCTGCTACGATCGTCTGAGGAAGATGGTTAGTCTATTTTACAGAGGCATAATGGGGATGCATGCCTTTAACTAATGTGACTTGAGACAGAAGTGTAGCATGCTTCAAAATGAGGCTAATTGAAGCAAAATCACTTTAGTTAACAATATGCGCCTTCCTTTAGACATGCACGGCAGCTGGGGGTATGGAGGGTATTGCACAAAGATGATTCTGTTAATAAGATTTGAGCAGCTTTAGGAGAACGAGCAACTTGCGCAAGAATAAAACAAAGTTATCGACTACTTCACAAAACAAATACTTTCTTAAAACTTGCTGCTTTCGATAGTGAAATTCTTGTAGCCAAAAAAATGATAGCGTGATTGGTAAAAGTCTTAACTCGACCCTTATGTGGGCTGAGATCAAAATATAGTTTCTGGGACTCGAAGTTGGCGCTGGTCCGCAGGTGGAGGAATGAACAGAGGGAGTCGGCTGGTGATACAGATATGACACATAAAATCACAAATAGGCCTTGGAGCTCCGCTTCCAGTCAAAAGTTGTACTTGCCGAATTCGATTCGACTTCCTTCTTAGCAAGAATTCAAGGAAATTGCACTTCCACCGCATATCCTTAAGCTTCCCTCTCGCTTTAGGAATTATGAATGCAAATTGTTACACGCCGCTCCCGATCGATCTTTTGAGCACAAATTTGATGAACTGATTCTATTGGCTAAGACAAAAGAGAAAGGAGGATCACAAGTCGCTCGCTTATTTACTCATTTTTCTTGTCTCTATAGTCTGCCCCAAGTAGAACTGCTGATTGTCATTTTATAAGCAAAGTAATAATCACGTGTAATAATATTTTTAGTTTATTCGGTCAGCAGCTCGTCGGCAACAGTACGCCCTCACAACTTCTACGCAGAAGAAGCTGATGCGTACAAAACGCCGCACCAATCTGCTCACTTTCCTTCTCTTCTCCGCCTTCGCTCTCCCTTGGCTACCGTATATTATCGTCCACAGCCTTCGAGACTTTGAACTGGTCGCCGATTCCGCCCAAATGACTCTCTTCACTGTCGCTCATCTGATTGCGATGACTTCGATAATGTGGAATCCGATCATTTATTGTGGCCTGAATCAGGATTTTAGGCGATGTTTGCTCAATTGTGTCAACAAAGAGTTGACGGAAATTGATCGGAGCTCGTATGCTGAGGGACGAATGCGAGTATTTTCGCAGGTTATATATAGTGATGGACATTTTGAGGTCTTGTAATTAATAATGTATGTTAAATGAAATAAAAGTGTGCTGATTCAAATTTATTGCAGAGTAAACTTGCAGATGGATGATCAAAATTTCTTTGTCGCAAAAATGCTTCGGAAGCAGTGCCACAGCATGGAATAAGATTGTGCACGTATCATTGCAGGAGCGCGTTGTCTGTCAGTAAGATTTAAGCAGAAAGGACTAATAAGTAGAGCTGCTGGTTGAATATCCCACTCGAACTTTATCGTTGCAAGGCCGAAAACTGTTATGTTGTAACTGAGGACGAAACTCAAAGTTTAGTTTTACTGACACACTGTGACTGACATAAATGAGAGAGCAACTGATCTAAAGAGCTATCAAAGCGCCAGATTATAGAACATTTAGAGCTTGAACAGGCGGTTACGTTCTTTTGTCTAGCAAATTGCATTGTCTGAGCCAAAATAACCATCACCGCAAGCTTCATACAGGATTTAGTGCACAAGAACCCTAGGCAAAGACGCAACTACGATATCAGCAAACATCTTGCATACTATATGACTATTGTAGGACTCAAGATTGAATTAATCTGTAGTGTAAGCTACAAAGGAACAATCATATTAAATTATATCATAAATCTTTCACCAAGTAAAAACTCTCATATGGTTGATTCTCAAATAATTTATTTTTAACAACGGTCGAGTATTAAAAAATTTTAGCCGTACCGAAATCTTAAAAAGAAAAACTATGTCTTTCAAGGGTGCCAGTCCAGATCTGTGAACAATCCGCAAGCAATAGTCGTCCCACCAGTGTACTGATGAATCGTCGGGACAGTCCATCCGCCAAAATGCGTAAAGTCGTCGAAAGTCTGCTGCTTGTTATAGTATACCCACCACAGGGGCAGGCGACTCAAATCTGTGAAATCTAGTCCGACTATGTCACGCCAATAGTACCACGCACTGTAGACACCCACTTTTACCCCCATCGCCTACAAAAGAAAGCGAAAAATCAGTTAGTGAGATTAGATCTTGGAGAAGTTGATTAAGACATTGATTAATGATGTGGTTCATGCCATTCACTTTAACCTCACCTCTGGATGTTTTCTGCATCACTATATTAAGGATGGAGCAATACTGCAGTAATCTTGTGTTAATATGTGTTCTCTGACCGCAATTCATCAAGAATGGTGTTAATACGAAATATAATATATTTTATATGTAGATACACGAAAATTCTTCCAAGAGTTGTTTTCAAGCTTTCCGCGCTAACCGCTCGCAGCTAATTCGTCAGGTGCTAAATGCCCATCAATGTGCCCTGACATAAGCTACATTTGCATGAACCTGCATCCAATGCAGTGAAAGCGTTTAAAAACGATAAAAAAAGGAAATTTGAGCTTGATTCTCATGGCTGAGCGTGTTAATGGTAAGCAAATGAAATCGCATTAAAAGAACCCTATGTCAATGGGTCGGTTCCATAATCGTTTCCTATAGTTAAGCAATTTATAGCGATACTAAGCGATATGCTTCATAATGGGCTTAAGTAATGCATAACTTAAGAATGACTTAAGAAACAATTAAGGAACCAGCCCAATGACATGCTTCTCCTCTCTAAGCTTCATATCATCTTACCTCAGCAGTGTTAACCATGTCTAAAATGAACTGTCGATTGTGAGTCGTATCGTTTGGCCAATGATAAGCCTCAATATCCAGCCATAAGGTGCCAATAGTCGTCCCTGCGGCGCGCAAGCCGTCAATAGTTGCTTTCGCTTGTAATGCTCCACTGTCACATTTCACGTCCAAGCAAGGGAACAGATAGCCATCGACAGTCGGCATGCCGGCTAAATATCGAAAACAAAGTACTGGTCGTCGTATCTGTTGCATTCAAGATGTTGAAAAAGGGAGACGCAACTGTATGAAATGCTAATTTAAATTATCCCATCACTTAATCGCCTTATTGTGGACGGATATCGAGCACAAACCTGCATGCGCGTTCTGAACATTTTGAATGCCGACTGTGTCTATAGCGCCATAACTGTGGTAGACGCGAGCAATGAAGAACGTGTAACCGTTATTCTTTAGACACGTCAGCGTGGAAGTTGAGAGAGTTTGTTGAGTGTCAAAGCCTATNCCATAACTGTGGTAGACGCGAGCAATGAAGAACGTGTAACCGTTATTCTTTAGACACGTCAGCGTGGAAGTTGAGAGAGTTTGTTGAGTGTCAAAGCCCATTGCCGCATTCCCTTCTGTGAATAATGCGGCGAGAAATGGAAGCAACAAAAGTAAAGACGACCTGAAACATGATTATTAAAAGGGGAGCGCTATCGATTTTAAAGGAAGAGTATTTGTTATGACTTGACGCTCATCTTAGTAGCGAAACTCAGTCAGGTTGAAGGCGGTTATAGCCATATGTGACTGAATGGAATCCATTTTCTCAGTAATTTCATTCAATCAAGTTCCCTTTTAAATAGAACTTTATGACTAAAACTGAATCATATGGGTGAGATTAAGCGATCATCATGCGATTTAGACTGTTTTGGCATATAAAGTCAGTCAAGCTATCCTTAAATTTAGCTCTCCTTTCCACGCTTAAATCTGAACCCTAAAGACCGTCAGGCATTTTGGCTGGACAAAACCTTTTCATTTCATAGATAAATGAACAATTACAATTAATTTCAAATCAAATCCTCACATTTCCAACCGAACTACACTGCACGGCGATTCTGCACACTGCAATGGTAACAAGAAAGCATGTAGTTGCAGTTAAAAGCCCACCATTGCTTGTTGAACTATTTGAACGTGGATAACGAAAGTGAGCACCTGTTTTGACACCATATGTTCTGCTTCACATTGAATAAGGCGTACAAGTACATTGTTGACCTTTGCTGAGCAGCATAGTCACTATCTATCAAGTTTGTATTATTTTGAGTACACTGGGCCTACTTAAACAACGTTCTCTGGTCCAGAACTATATCCGTTATTATACTCTTCATTAGTGCAGCAAAGGGCATATGTTCTTTAAATTAGATAAAGGGCAGAGGAGTAAGAGCTGGATACGGAAAAATGGGGTGGCAAAAGTTTATCATATTATCATCACCATTGTTTTACTTCATCAGTACACACACAATTTTTAGAAACTGTCAGAAGAGAATAAAGACACGTAGGAATATGTAAACATAGAATAGTAATTAAAAAGCGCATCTTTGGAATGATACTTTCTTCAGAAAGCAATTGCTCAGGGACCACCGCTGACTGCGCACAACGATCTTCATCTACAGGATTTCTTCTTCAGTCAAGAAGGGCTCCACAAAAAGATTTGAACTCCAAACCATCCACTATGTACTGATGACAATAAGATTGCTGCAAATTTAGAGCGTTGAATAATCTCGATCAAGACCATTCAAATTTGGTATTTACTGCAATGACGCATTTACGTGACGCATTTAGGCCGAGCTGATGTTTTCGTGTTTTCGTACACTATTCATTTTGGTTTAGTTACAAACAGCGTTCATATGTTCCTTAGTGGACTCGTACGGTTAAAAATCGTGGTGTTATTGATCTTAACGACATCTTTTCAATTCTCCTCTAGATTTCCATAATAACAGCGATTAAGGAAAACTTGATGATGAACATGTTTTTATTAGCTGTGTGAGAATGTGGTTCACTCCAAATTCTCCTTTTTCTAAGTCATGCTGCCACTTTCAAAACGAGTAACACAATATTAATCTCCCCAATCATTATAGATTACCTCCAAAGCTAAACGGGAAATTAATGTAGTTTGATCACATCTGATAAATTACAGTATAACTCTTGCCATATTCACTTATCATTCTGATTTAATATCTATTTATAAAAGAACTAGCTTACATACAGTAGAAACAGAAAAATTCAATGAAACTAAATTTCGGTAAAAGGCAGTCTCTACGTAAAGCGTTCTGTTGATTCAGTGCCATGTATTACGTTACAAAGCAGTACTGATTTCTTTGGATATTAGTCTCAACCAGATGCTCTGCAAGCTTATATTAATATATTTCAGTTACGAACATATGCTGACGTGCAAGAAAAAGTGGTCTTACAATCAGTGTTGCAAATAGTACTATTTAATTCATTTTAGTACTAGTACTAAATTGTTATTTAGTACTTAGTACTAACTATTTTCAACTTTTTTAACTAGTACTATTTAGCAAAATAGTACTATTTTACAACTATTTGCTACCATCAGCTGATATAAATGAAATCTGAAAAAAATTGAATTTTAAAATTAACTAGTTGATAACTAGTACTAAATTGCTATTTAGTACTAGTTATGTTATTAAATTGTTATTGTTATTAACTAGTTAATTTTAAAATTCGATTTAGTACTTAGTACTAACTATATTCATTTTTTTTCAACTATTGCAACACTGCTTACAATATGAACTGAAACAGAAGTATTTAACTATTCTTGTTTGCAGAACCAAAAGTCGCAATGCATTGCAAGATAATTACGGTTCTTCTCATTATGGTGGTTGTCGTGAGTGAATCAGCAATTGATGGTGACGTTGTCAGCAGTGAAGACAGAAGAGTTGAAGAAAATAGTAATACAACTAGCATCAGAGATGAGATTGTCTCTATCTCTACTGTACCGCCTGCTACATTTGCTGCAAATGGCACCACTCAGCAGTATTCTAGCACAAAAAAGGGTGTTGGTTCGCTGAGGTGCGTCGTAGGCATTTCATCGAACATAAGAAAAGATAATCATTTGTGCTGTACATCTTACTGCATAAGAAGAGAAAATGGTGGGGACTTTACCTTTGGCTGCGGCACTGCTGCAGAGTGCAGTGGACTCCTGAATGGCAAGGCTGCCGGATGCAATGGAGAAAAAACCTGCTGCTGCAATGATTCAGACAACTGCAACTCATCCGCGAACCCTGTTCAAAGCGGTGCGCTCTATGTGATAATGCTGATAGCATCCTTGCTCCTGAAGCTTTTACTGGAGGTGTGACACATTTCTTCGAAATAAACACATTTTTCGGCCAAATCGCAAGGATTTGTTCGCCAACGTTGCCAACTGTTACCCAATTTTGTTGCAGAATACTACAGCAATTGCGATCAATGTAAAAGCTATGAAGTAGTTCGCAGGATAAGAAACTGAATTTCATCCGCTGTTAGGCACGCAATAAAATGCGTATGCCTAACTTTCACTATGACCAGCAAAACTATTGTCCATCCTCACAGTTTGAGAATATGCCTGAATGTTTAAAAATATTAGCGCACAAATAAAATTCATTCGGGGTACTTGCCTCGATATTCTCACCCCTACGTCTGTCGCTGAGTATTTATGAACTGATCTGCAAGACTCTCGTTTGAATCGCGCAAATGATGCGCAGGTAAACACGCGTATTTGAAGCGAGCGCATGGGCAGCGTCATCAAGAATTGATTATTCCCTCTTGCTGATTCATCATGTCGAGGAATTTTATTATATTCTATACAGAAGAAAGTAGCCGTTAATCTTTTTAAAATCAATCTTATCAAGGAAAAATCACTTACTGCTAAGGAACGTTCAACAGCTCTTCGAACAAGGTTAGTATGCTTGACAAAGTTGTTTCTCATCGTGTAAAGTAGCTGAGATTTCTTTCGACGCTGCGTGAAGCAGAGAAGTAATAGTTGCAATCGGAGATTTGTTGGCTTAGATGAACTTTTTGTCAGATAAATGTCAGCATTTACCCGAATATAACAAGTAAATTAAGTTTGCGCTGACAATCTATTTTCTTGCGGTGTTAATGGATTGCGTAACAAGTCTGTGCAGATAGGTGAAGCTGCGCGAGAACTTTCCAGTGACTTCTTCGGAAAAAGCAACAGTAAAAATCTGTTTTAAAGAGTTTAGTTCACGAAGGTGTGCCACTTAAAAGTACGCTTCTGGTTAAAAGTCAAAGTTTATGGCTTTAAAGTGTTTCAAGTACCATATTTAACAGAAAATTCTGATTATGGAATTAAATTTGAATTTTCGCGCGCTGTAAACCTAAAAGTTAAGGTGTACTGCTTTAAAATTTAAAAATATGACCATTATAATTCGATTATTATTATAATAAAGTGAAATTAGCGTATTCGCGATACTTTGCCATATTAATTGTGCATAATCCTCATGTTAGTAGTGATATACAAGCGCCAGTCAATTGAAAGTGAGCTATTTTCTACTCATAATACGCACCACGGTTCATTCTTATTTGAGTAGCCCTTATATATGAACGAAAGAAGTGAAGAGTTGGAGTAATTTTACTTATCTAATGCCATCTTTCATTTACAGACACGTTGCAATTGTACAGCAAAAAATGGCGACTATTAATTTGAATGTGCCGGCGGATATTGAAGGCGATGACGACGATTTCGAAGTGGTCAGTCCTCCGCCAGAATTGAGTGATAGTCATTTCTCTGCTTCGATTACGCCGGAACGCAACGATGGAGAAGCGACGGAGGATGATGCGGAGATGGCTGCGAGGATGCTGTCTGCGGCAGCTGAACGCAGCACTGAAAGTGGTCAGCAGTTTTCGACTTTCAATTCTTGCTTGGGCGCGGCTTGAGCAAGAGGCGCATAGGCTGAAATAGGAAGTGTACTATTTTTGGTGTTTAAAATACTTTTAGATTCAAAGATGTTTTAAAAAAGAGAACCTTTTCCACGTCAAATCATCGTGAAAGATGTCGTTTAAGATTTGAAAAATGTAACTATGAAAGTGGAAATGTGATGGAGGCAGCAGTGACAACAGTTAAAGATGGCCATCAGCCGGATGTATGGGATTACGCACTCCCTACCCCTCAAACTGATGAGCAACAGTTTCCCGTTGGCATTTCTGCTTTAAACAGAATGATTTCGAAAACAATTTTCACTTAGCTGAATTTTTTGAAATAAAAATGTTTACTTGCATCTAAAAGTATCGCATATGAAAGCCGTATTGCTTTAAATACGCTCACAGGTGTCTTATTTGATCTGTAAAGTGTTCAACTAAAAGCCAAAATGGTATTAAAAAACCTCAACGGCGCCTAGCTTGTTGTGGAAAATGGTTAATTTTAAGTGAAATGAAATGACTCCAGCGTTTGTTTTGCAGACGCAAACTCGTCTGTTCCCGCAGTGGATCCATTGGCGGCATTCGAGCTAATCCGTCGAGAACATTCGCTCGCGAAGGCGGCGCTCATGGAGCAGCAGTCGTTGCTTAGCAACAGCTTCGCCGTCTTGCGCACTCAGAGCGATACCAAACAGAAGGAGGTACGAAAAGTTGATTCGGGGACAAGATACCCCCACGTGACCAAATCACTCACAGAGCAGCCTCGTAGCAGTTTGGTCTTGACACGATCATTGCTTGATCAGCGTAAAATGTTAAACAACAACGTGCTGCT
Source organism: Plectus sambesii (assembly GCA_002796945.1). NCBI lineage: Eukaryota > Metazoa > Nematoda > Chromadorea > Plectida > Plectidae > Plectus > Plectus sambesii. The sequence goes on from NIUQ01000831.1 coordinate 20,961, forward strand.
ACATGACGCCCGTAGCACGATTTGGTCACGTTGAGGGGGGGGGGGTACCTTGTCCGCAAAGGTGCATTTAAACGACTGGGTCTTTTCTTTCTACGTCTGTACATCCGTTTCATTCTCTTCGTTGATGAACGCGTTAGAAGCTTGTAATGCGATTTTCGCTCGCAAACGCACAATTTTGCACATTGCGTATGTATGATTGTATTATTTAAGGGCGTTTGTACATTTTCAGCCATTCAATACTGCGGCTCGCACTATTCTCTAGGAGCACCTCCATCGCTAAAATTTTTTATAAATTTTGCTTTTGCTCATATGCCAGATCTGTTATATTAAATCTAGCTGCTTTTTATTTTAATCGACAGAAAAAGATAGCAATTCGCGAACCGAATATGATCGTCAAATTGAAAAAATACCTAAAAAGCTAATAATCAATCAATTCAATACTCTTTTATTCTCTGAAACAGTTTTCATAAAAACAAATGATTTCATAGATTGACGAACTGCGTGCTCGCATCGCGGACTTGGAGTTGGAAGCGAAGACGGTGGCGTCTGAGCGCGATCATCTCAAGAAGGAAGTCGACTCTTTGCTCGGTTATCGGTTAGTTGATTAGCAACTGTGTAACGACGCGGGCTGCAATCCAATTTATTGCGGCTTATATGAATATTCGACATTTTCAATCGGTAGCAAGAAATCTCGCCAGGCACCGTATTTGGCAAAGATGAACTCGCTTTTGGTGCTTGAACACCATTTTTCGCCAAGAATGGCAGTTATTTCTTGGTTGTTTCTTGCGTAAATTGGTCGAAATAAGTGATATCGACTTTTGAAGTACAGTGGAATTCGTTTATAGCGGTCACCGGCGGACCGACAAATTTTGACCGGTATAAACGAAATACCGTTATAACCGAAACCGCTATAAACGAATTCTACTGTAGTTTGCCTTATTTGATCGTGTTACTGTCGTATGCCTTGGTGCGACCCGTGCCTTTCTGCAACCTTATGTTAAACCCAGCTGCGTCACACTACAGTTCTATGACGTAGGTCACTCCAAGGTACAAGCCTTTGAAGAGGCCTGTAGTGCAACGCAGCCGGGTTTAACATAAGGTAGCAGAAATGCACGGGTCGCACCAAGGCATACGACATTAATGACTGAAAGTTTTAATTGTCAATATTATATGTTAATTTTTCACGAAGTCAATGGGTTTTTATAGTTACCAAGTGGATGAGCTGACGGCAAAGATGTGCGAGCAAGAAGATGTCATCAACTACCAAGAACGCATGATCAATCAGTGCAAAACTGATGGTTGGTGTTTTGCTTTTCAATTTTTTCATTTCATTCCTTAACGAATTTTAATTCACATTACCGTATTTTTAGAAATAGTAGCACTGTGCCACTATTGTTTCAATCACTCCCTATCCTGTACCACTATTTTCGCGTGTGCCATTATATCCGAAAATGCGGTATTTCAAATTGAGCGTGCGTTTGTATGCTTTTACATTATTCAAAATTAGTTTTCATTGGGTCGGTTTCATATCGAGCGTATTTCGGCTAAAGTAGGCGAAATAAAACTGACCCATTGGGCCGGTTTCACATCGCGTACTTTAACTAAAGTCGGACTTTACGCAATGATGAAGGATAGGCCTTAAGTACGACTTAAGCTAAAGTACGCGATGTGAAACCGGCCCATTGTTTTAATTCAAAATTATTTTTAACTTGAATATCTTCAAAATCATTTTATTCAAGACATACTAATTTTATAAGTTGCAGGTTTTGTTAGTGTTCAGCCACCAATGCTAACCGATCACTTGCTTGCAAAGGAACTGCGTGATAAAGACACCGTTATCAAAAAGCTGCATGAATCACTGGACAATGTAAGTTTGCGATGCAATCACCAATGATTTCTGTCACATATAGTTCTGCGTAGGTCCACCGATGAAACAATTATTGCAAAACTTCTTTTTGACAGTCGTGTGATATAGAACCAGAAAATAGGTGTAGGGTGGCTTATTTTTGAATATTTTATTTCGAATAAATTACAAATGACGCATTTGGCACAGTGCTATAAGGCATGACGTGGGCACTATTAAAAGAAGTGATTGTTAGTGATATTTAAATTATTTCAGTTAGAAGAGAAACACGCGCAAGAAAAGGAGCGAGCTGACAATGCTGAAGCGATCCTGAATGTGCTGAAAGATGAGGTTGGCTTCTTTGATACCACTTTCGCTTCCTTATAAGGCTCTTCCATTGTAACTTTTTCATCTATGCATTCAGTTAAACTTTTTCCGTTTATTGATCAGTTTAAGCAAATTACCGTTCTCAACGATTTTTCGCCCTGTAAAAGCGTAGGGAATCGAAGATTCGAGACAGGCTGAATTTGACAGATATAATAAATTATCGCTATAAACGATTTATATTGTATATGTCGTATGCCTTGGAGCGACCCTATGTTAAACCCGGCTGCGTCGCACTACAGGTCGCTTCAAGGGCCTGTACCTTGGAATGACCTACGTCATAGAACTGTAGTGCGACGCAGCCGGTCGCTCCAAGGCATACGACATATATATTACGTATCTTTTACAAATAAACCACTATTATGCAGGTCGTTAGCGCTATTCATGAACTCTTGTAGAGTCGCGACTGTGAAAAGACTATGGTGGAGATGCGCAACATGTACCAGCAGGAGGTTGACGTGCTGCGTCGCCAGTTGAGCGGCATCGAATCTACTCTACAGCCATTTGTTACTTTGACGCCCAGTCGCGATCCCGACGATGAGGCGGTTAGTTTTTAATTCAGAAGTATACCATTTCCACATTGATATGGACACATCGCAATTCAAAGAGGACGTTTTTCATAATAAATCTGACAGTGTCCAAGTTAAATCGATTTGAAAATTGTCCTTTTCGATTTGGAAAACTTCCTCTTTGAGCTCGACAATGTCCTTATTAAAGTGATATTCGTATGAATCGTGGCAATAGATTATCGCCCTTGCCTTACGAGCAATGAAATTATTAATGAAGATGAAATAAGAAGGAAAAAGCTACGGTGGGACCGATTAGAGAAATGCCATAGGTTTCAAATCCTTGTCATACCTTGCAGGCTCAGTAATCGAATAATAGGGATAGTCACTTACTGTAGGGTTAGAAATATTCGGTGGTATTTAATTTCGGTGATTGACCAGTCTGACTCAGTGATACTGTAGGGTTAGAAATATTCGGTGGTACTTAATTTCGGTGGTCGTCCGAACCACCGAAATCACCGAAATTTAATACCACCGAATAATTTCTACCCCTACAGTAATTGTAACAATGATTGAAATGTTTTCCATTCAGGACGTCTATACTTGCGAACGTTGTCAGTTGCGTGTGACCCATCGTTCGCTTTATGACCAGCACATCATTCATTGCAATCCATCGTCGGTCACGCCAGAAGAGGTCGACTGAGTGGAGGCGGATAAAAAGAAAATAATGATTTCCTGTTTTGGGGAATTTGATTGTCGCTTTCGTTGCCATCGGTTGTACGTCGTCGATTTATACTCCATATGTGTTCTATACTGATTAGTTTGTCAAGGATTTTATTTGAAGAGGGAGAGTTTTTGTTTCATTGTGGGCGATGGGGCGGCCGTGAATGTGTGGGGTGCCCATTCGATTTAGGGCACACCTATACCTCTGCACGCCAGTAGAAGATAGTGTTACATGCATAAGAGAGTCAGCTAATGGTTTATGCTCGAGGAAAGTTTTTGCTGCAGGGCCCTTACTCATAAAGCTATTGCAGTTGCGGGATTGCAAGCAGCGCTAATGGTCAGGAAACCGGAAAAACCGGAAAATGGCCAATCACTGTTCATGTATTCTCCATCTGCAAAGGTTTTATGAAGCAGCAGAGATGTGCGTTGATCACAAAATGTAACGTTTTGAATAATCACTGCTTCTTATCATACGTTCTCACGACGTCACCTTGGCAATGTCTTGCTATTCTGTAAAGGCTACCCCATAATCAAGCGAATTTGATGCTTTGTCCGTAGTAGCTATTAACGAACACGCGTGTACTGTGTTAATATGTGATACTTCTTATTGTCATCGATGAGCCTCTCTTTCTTCTTTGATGCGCGTCAAATGGATACGGGCCTTGTTCTTGTACGATCGTCATGTAAATAGTTTAATTGGTCCGCTTGCGCGCCATTGCATGATTCGAACACTTCCTCTGTATTCTATCGATCCACCTTTCAATCGTGTGAATAAAGCTGTGATTTTTGTGAATATTTTGGCGTTTTTTGCCTTTGAAATGGGCTGGCATTGAAGCGCCCGCCTTTCTAGCGAAGAAAGGCTATCAAAGGACTTCTTTTTTCGACTTTGTTCACAATTTCAGCTGATATTGAAGAGGTAAATTGGTTAAGCTAACGGCGTTAAAGCCAAACTGTGGTCTCAGTGGCATAGTATAGTTGTTCTGGTGAAATAATTCTGGCAGATTTAACGAAGAATTGCCAATATGTAGAGATCGTATGTTATATATTCTTGACTTACGCATACAAATCTGATCAAATTTTTGCACGAGTGCGCCTATGTTATATTACTTTAAAGGGCTCCTTAGAGTGAGCATAAATGTGAGAAACTTATTTTATGTTTTATCAGTAATGAAAAGTGGAAGTTTACGTGAGCTTGATTATGAATATAGCTGAAAGTGACTCCTTTTCTGTTCACTCTAATTAGCCTGTAAATTCTAATTATACGTCCGTCTATGCAGCTGCCAAAAATAAGTGCCCGCGAAAGTGACTATTAACGCATGTAGTCTTTGTGATTGCGTAGGCGACGCAAAACACTGCCATATGCAGTGAAAGTTCAATCACTCCTTTCAATGTATAATGTAATTTCACAGGTGAAATAAATCTTGTATGCTTTGTATGCACGAATACAATAATATATGACATTCGAGTTGCACATATTGACAGTTCATAAAATCTGTCAGTTTTATATAACCAGTAAAACAATGTTATACCCTTAATCAGTTGTTTCAGCGGTAGTACGAATTCAAATGAAGTGTCAAAATAAGTCGAAAACATTAATAAAGGATTATTTTGAGTGTGAAATAAGTGCGTATTTAATGATTGATTGCGACTAGTTTTAAGGTAATTGTCGACTTGTGAAGAAGCATTGGCTACTCACGTTGATAGAGATGTATGGGAGTAACGCCAGCAGTTCTGCGCGAGCGACCGCCACAGCGACCATCTACAGATTACACCCTATCGAACATGATTACTCGTAAGTCGATACTGTCTTCCATTATTTGCGTGTAAGATTAATTAAAAATATGAAAAAACGACGCAAAATGCAAGTATGATTAGCACTGCAAATAGCGTTATGTAATTGAATTTTCCAAATATAAGCCCCGGAGGTTCTATTTGGGGACAAAGTAGAGACGCGAAAAGTGTCAATTCTTATTAAAAGCCCGGGGGCTCATACTCGAAAAAACCCAGTATAGATTTGGCCTCTTCTCAGTGGAACTCAAAATGAATCTCTCACATCCGGGTTCTATTGGATACTATTTTTTCACATTTAGGACGCAGTCGTCTCGAGGTCCGTGCAAAGTACGCGTCATCGACCAGAGAACAAACCTTGGCGAATGCGACTACTTCGAAGAAGTTGCTGACGTAAGCACATCTTGTCTTAGTGATATTCTCCTTCTTTTTCAATCGGCCTTTTACTCTCCATAACTCTCTCGAGTCAAAGGGACTACAACAACAAAAACAGAATCTTTTATCTTACAAAAGTATTTCTTACGAAATCGGACAAAACCATTTCCGTGAGTGACTTACGTGCCGGGACGCCTGCGCTCACATAAGGCGCGATTAGTAGTGGGTGAGTTGCCGCCGGTTACACGAATTCCGGTCATATATCCATCGGTCAACTGAAAACAATTAGCCTTATTCTTACCGAATTACAGTTCTCCTTTTCACTTATATAGGCTTATATGGAAGCAGATCTGATATTATAAAAAGTTTTTCGACTTCAGGATCATTCTGTTATTTTCCAGGATTATATCCGTGCTTTCAGGATCTTCCACCATGGATGTGTAAGGAAGAGATCGTAGTCACTGATCCAATTTCGCAAAATGAGGAATATCTACTGATCGACAATAACTTTCTGGAAGAGCAGGTTTGTTCCTGATTAATGCTCTTTTGCTGTTTGAAAATTACGATTTCTGGATAGTTTAGAATTTTTATTATTTGAAAACGATGAATTCAACTTACTATTTGCTTTATATTCGTGAGTTTTTGGACTTTATAAAGGGATAAAACCGATCGATTTGAAGTGGCAATATACCATCGAATTTAAATGTTATGATTCATGATTCCTCTGTATAGTCCACCTACGTTCAGGGATCTATTAAGTATGAAATATTACCTAGCCCCTTGCATTCTCTCATATCCATATTCAATTTATTTACCTTGATTCATTCCCTTATGACTTGGCAGTGGATCAAAGGTTAATTCCATAGCTATGGTGTTTTTGAAAGTTTTGCTTTGTAGAAAAATGATTGATTATAAAAGAGATTCTACGGAGCATAATAAATGACCCTAAAGTTGATGTGTTTCTAGAAAGCGATAAGGTTGGATCATAATGATTTTAGGAAATAATCTACCACCGTCCGCCGGTGAAGAGACGAATCTCCAACCGATACTCGTTGTCCAGCCAGTTGACAGCCAACTTGCAGCGAGGCCGACTCGACCAGAGTGGAATTGGCATTAGCGTGCTTGATGGTAAGTAGCCGATTTTCCTGTTAGAAGCCCCTGGGCCCAATTTCACGAATATACCATGATTGCAACTGTTGGGGTGACAGCTGCTGGAAGTGAGAGCATTAGTTGATTGTGACATTTTTTGATATGAAAAACGCCCTCTGAATAGGAGAGTGTCCTTATTACAGGATGTGCCATTATAATTGGGCATCTTTGCATTCAGTTTCGTCAAAATAGCGTTTTAATTAAATGCAGAGATGACGAAATTGAATGAAAGAGTGATAATGAACGATGAAGGACCCTACATAATTAGAATGGTGCATACAGAAGAACCCGTGAACGTTGGTAACAAGCGACTTCATTCTCTGTCATTTCAGATGGATCTCTGTCAAGCGACAAGAATCGCTTCCCTTGTCGGATGTGTGGCATGCTCGTAGCCGTTAACCTCAGGAAAATGCACGTCTATCGGTAATAAGCAGTTCTTAAATTATTAGTTGACCATAAAGATTTCACTTTATTATCTGCGATCCAAAAATCAAAATTTTCATTATCTGGAGCAATAATGTTCAAAATATTGCGCTGAATACCGTATGTACGATTTCACTTGTTAATTCTGCCCTAACTATGCTCAAAACATTTCTTTTGATCAATCAACAGGATGGTTTGTTTTTTCTTGAAGAATGTTATTCATTTTTAGGTATCACCTCAACCGACCACTATATGAATGTCCACTATGTGAGCACGCATCCACTTACCACGTGTCCAACGTTAAAACTCATATGCGCATTCATCACGCTATTCCCCATCGGGTAAGCGACCCCCACTTTGATGATTATTTTTTTAATATTATGTATTTTAGCTGCGTAAAGAATTTCTTTACTTTAATATACTTAAAAAAATGCTCAGACATTCAACTTTATGCTTTACTATTTTTACAATGAAGTTTCGTCTTGGTTAGGCAAAGAGCATACTTGATAAGTTTAAGTAGGATTGATGGGGTTCGTCATGCGACTACAAAAAATACATCATCAATTCTCTCATTTTGCGTTCTTAATCCGGAATTTCTGAATTGTATTCTACGCTAACTGGATCATTTGTGTGTTTGAAATTGCTCTTCGTATTTCTGTAAAGAAATTTATTTTAATACTGAATGTTAAGCGGGATTTTCAAAAGAGACCGCTCGAATTGTAACGGTAATAACTGCTTTGTGTCTTTTATGAAGCAGACATGCGACAGGTTCATCTCTTGGCGAAATTGGGCGGAGTTGACACATTTTCGGAATTTTCTCAGCATTCTATATCATTCACCACTGAAAAATGCACATTAGAGTCATAATTTCTTAGTCAGTAACAAGAAAATGAAATATTGGTTTCGTAGCCACTAAGATTAAGCTGAACCAAGCAGCAAATGTGCTCAATTTATTCTTCACATTAAGCGTGCTACGCTATTCCCTGCGGCTCTCTGTTACTGATCTAGAAATTTTGATCATAAAATAGACATCCTGTTTGTGATTTTATGATAATTTGCAGTTAGCGTCGCCGATTAATCGAAAAGAAGAATTTGCCCCTGAAATTGCTGCACTGATGCACAGGTAAAAATTTCTCTTTCTACTAACATTATCATCAATAAAAAGTATGTATACACAAATACTTTTGTTGCTTTCAAAAAATTTATTGCACGCACTAAGCATACGGTGGGCTGTCCCATGCTTTGCACATGAATTTCTATTTTGTGTTGCAAGCTATAGATATGTGTACAATAGAAGTTATAAAGATTTTGCTTATGACAGTAATTTGTCTACAGTAATCTCATTTGACCGGTCCTGAATTGTTGGTATTCGATGCTTTTGTATGGAGCAAAAGTCGGTTACAAAGATATTCGTTTTTACCGGTGAAAATCCTCCGGTTCTCCCCTTTACACAAGCACCTAACACCAGTACAATACATCTACCATCTACCGTATATCTCATTACTCAATCAATGTAGCGTCCTCGTGTATAGGAGATCTCGCGGGGATGGTATTTATTCGTACTGGTGTTATACGCTTATTCCACTTACGAAACAAACAATTTCAACTGTGTACTATCTTAATTATCTTCAACATCGCATTCTGTATTCAGCTGCTTCGGCGACGACCGTATGTTCACCCGTACAGTACCACAGTCGGTAAAGGACGTGGTGGAATACCTGCTGACCGCCGTGTCGGAGCCAGACATAGTTGAAAAGGTTCAGCCGATTTCGTCAGCAGCGTCTTCGTCTGCACCCATCAGCGAAGTCCCCCCGCCGGTCGCTTCCGCGCTGTCTGCTTTGGTCGCGAAAAGTACCGCTAAGCCGGACGAAGAAGTCACTTGTAATCTCTGCGGCATTACCGGCATTAAACAGCGCGGCCGCCATGTGCTACAGGTGAGTCATCATGCGCTCAACGCCTCTCGCGCGCTTTCTTCTTTCTACCCACCGCCATCAGCTTTGCTGGAATTATGAATTCGCCCTACGGAACCCATTACACATTCCTCGGTAGTATAGTGGTGAGTATCCGCGCCTGTCACGTGCGAGACCCGGGTTCGATTCCCGGCCGGGGAGGATAACTTTTTGTCCTATCAGGCAATAAAGTGATATTTTATTCACAGAAATGATTGTTTCATTTGTTATCAAGGGCTTTCAACAGTCACATTTTCTCAATTTTCACGCTCGCTAGTTAAATTTCGTGCGTGAACCTTTTCGTTGCGAGCTCAAAACAAATACTCCTTCGTATTGGAAAAATTCTGATAAAAACGTTTTACGCCATTGATGCGAAATAATTATTTGACTAGATACATAGCCCTGTCCTAAGTAGGAATAAATAAGCTCATAGTTAATTATAGCGCTTAGATTCGTTAATTTTAGAGGAGTACTGCGGTCACCTCTGGCTAAAATTAGTGTACTGTACTGTTTTCAGCTACCTGTGCAAAGTTGGCTTCGAATTATATCTCTTTATTTTTTAATCAATTTACCACTAGGAGCAGTTAGTGTTAGATAGCTTAAGACAATATTCGATTTATTCCTTCCAGCTATCGACGACCGCAATTTCTTTTAAGAAATGATAGTATTACGGGTTTAATTTTGCAGCACCACGTGAAGAAGCCAGTATTCCGCTGTCCTCTGTGCGACTACGCGACGACATACGCTTCCAGTTCGGTGAAGGACCACCTTCGCAGTCAGCACGCCGAGAGGCCCGACGCCCGTCCCGCCGATTTCCGATGGAATTATCAAAACCTCATTGATCACTACTTTGCACAGTGTTTCTATTGATTGGTTAAAATGTTGACGTTATTTGATTGTTCTTTTTCCGTCATGATGGTTTGAGAGCGTTGTTTTTGCCTTTTAAGTCGCCGTCGCAGCTGCGGACCGAGGAAGTGTCGTGATTTCTTTGGACACGTTTATACGGTATTTGGACATTAGCCAGAAAATGCGCGAATATGAAAACACATCACATCATTGATTTTATGATATACCGTTTTGCAGTCATCGTTTAAAGTAGCGTTTAAATTGCCGCATCTACAGCATCCGAGCGGGACGGCGTATTGATTTTTTATTTTAAAAATCTTGACGCACTGGCTAAATGGTCGGCGGCTGTGACGTGGACTTGAAAAATTTGAGAAAGTGCTCCTGTAGTATAAATGGTATAGTGGTGGCAATCCGACTGGTGACTACGTGTTTCAAAACGTCTCTAACTTGTTTTAACACCGTATTTTATCTCTATACTTTCGTTGCTTGTAGTTCCTCCGTTTCTCGAAAACTATTTCATCTATCGCAATGCTCAATAGATTTAGGGATATTTCGCGATAATTCTGCTAATAAAACCCAGAAACTTTCCACTTCGACTTCTTCGCAATTTTTAAAAATTTGGCAAAAAAATTGATTGCTGTTTTTATGTTCTAGTTTTTCTCTTGGTATTGTGAAAGGTGAAAAACAGTATTACTGAAATATGATATCAAAATGAAATTGCTTCCATGGTCTGTCATCATAATTCTTCACTCTTCTATTCAAGTAGAACGCTAGTTTGACGAATATGAATACAATGAATTATGATGAAAGTCCCTTTATTGGTTATGATCGCTTGTTAAGTACACTTTGGCCGGCCAATATCCAATTAGTCATTATCAAGCGAAATTCACTTGCATGTTGGGCTGTTCTATGTTGCTGCATGACGCTAAGGCTGGAGACATCAGTTACAAACGAGCCTACTCTTTTGCTGCTTGCTTTTCTTGATGGATTACGGTAGAATCGACTTCCTGAGCGTCAGGCTTCAGCCGTTAGATCCGTCACTGTCATCCTCCTGCCTAATCTTCCTCGTTTCAAAGTGAGATTTTGTTCTACGCATTATTGGCGAGGTCGCTTTCAACGCTTCTACTCAACGCTGGCACTCTAATTGAATGCGAGTGTTTATTTACAACGCGGTGCCCGCGTCGATTCATTTGCAGTTGCGAAGACGGGCTGCTTTGAATTAAGATAGCATCTGCTCACAGTTAAGCAAAAGATGTGGGAGCATTGTTGGATTGCTAAACACTGTCTGCATTTGCGCTTTTGGTATGTTTTTACGTCTAGACGCAGAAATTGGATGTAGATGGAAATTGTACATAGTTAACAGTATTCTCTCTGCGTTGTACGGTTGCCGTATGCTCACATGAACTTATTGAACTGACTTTGGCTGCGTATAGAAACTGCTATCCCAGGGTCGGCTCACAATATCGAAGGTGAATTGCTGTCATCTTCTCGAATATTGCAGTTGAAATAATGCAATCCAATTGCTTGTCCAATTCACATCGATTCTTGTTCGACTAATAAAAAAACTTCACTCCAGTGTACCACCGCAATGCGCGACTTTATGGCTACAGGAACCAGTGTGTTCGAAGATGTAACAGGAATCAAATAAAGCAATTGAGGAAAAGATAAAGGGAAGGAGTTATTAGTGACACGAGTTCGGTCAATCATTGTGAGTAGAAATGATCTATAAAGCATGCCTGTTAATTTCTTAGTAACACTGGTATGTTTACTTTCCCGCGTCATGTATCAAATAGCCAAAATTCATAGCCAACAGTGCACATTGTGCGCTTCAATAAGCGATTCTACTATTTACAGCGCCCTGTGCAATTGCAAGTCTGAAATGCAATTTCGCTAAGGCGCTTAAGCTAAATACTCGACTAGAATGGCGCCATAAATCAAATGAATGTGTCGTGAGTATGACACGGACGCGCACGAGAGCGGTCAGAAAGTTTTGTGCTAGTTTTGCCCGCAGTCTAGGTCAAATAAGTTTCACTTGGAAACGGTTTATTGTGTCTATTACCCTTATGGATAAGAGCCACTAGGCGCCTGTTTGACGTTTGCATATTGTCGCTACAATGGAATACCCACCTTCCTGCCCTAGCACCGGGTGACCAACAACAGTGTCTTATTCCGTCCTTTCTCAGCTACAAATAACACTCTGAAATTGGGCTTTTTCGGGTTACAGATCTCTGTCAAATGCAAGCCCTTGTAGGTTTAAAACTAAAAAATCAAGCAGAATTCGAATTCATGGGCTTCCATTTGGATACAGAATAGAGGCGCATAGCCCGCTAATTATAAATAAATGTCCAAGAATTTTGAAATTTTTATATTATTGTTATTTTATTTGCCGCCTCTCCATGATGGCCGCCGATCTCAATGTGGGCGAAGAAATTGATGCAATAAAGCGGCTGCCTGGTCTGTCGATGAATCCTGGTCATTTCTGCGCCCATCAGAACGGACGAATAGCTTTCTTCTTCAATTATTCAAAGGTTGCTTTCTTCAAAATCGACTTGGCATTCGGCGTCGCCACTGAGGTCAAAACGGAGTGGCCGTATAAAATTCGCGCCCCGCAAGACTGGTGTTCGATTTCCAGCGTCGAGCGATCGTCGAGAACTTTCATCCTTGCGCTAATTCTCGAAGATTCTACAAACAAATTTTTCATTGCTTCCTTCGCTGTCAGTAAACATAAGATTGCGGTTGCAGGTGAGGCATGATTTGGCTTGCAATATTATATTGAATATTAACACACAACGATATTACAGTGGCTGCATACCGTAAATCCTCTAATAGACGCCCACCCTCTAATAGACGCCCCCCTCTAATAGACGCCCCCCTCCAGCCTTGATTGAAAAAATAGACGCCCACCCTCTAATAGACGCCCATCCCCCAATAATCGCCCTCCTTCAGAGTGATTAAAACACTAAATGCTTGTACAGTGTTGGTCAATAATGCATTACCAAGTCAAATACGACCAGATAACGCTCAATCTTGGAATTTATGAGTGATGTTATAAGCTGAAGTGACGATTGAAGTAAAGAAATGTCCTCTCTCGAACGAGTGTTTCATTCAGACGTCGATTGAAATATTAGTCGCCCACCCTCCAATAGACGCCCACCCTCTAATAGACGCCCCCCTCACGCCGTGATTGAAAAAATAGACGCCCAGGGCGTCTATTAGAGGATTTACGGTAACTATTCATTGATTTGGGATGCTCGTAAGCGTAATGTTTGATGTGTTAAGGAAATGGGTATTTGGTTTCAAATTAAAAACTGAGTCAAATTTTATATTGCAGTGCTCTAGTTTCATCCTTTTTTGCGTGCATCGCTAGAAAACATCAAAATTTTAAGTAAAGGGAATCACCAAAACTCATCATCATATGAAACTCGCACTCTCACGATCCTTCCCAATTTCACACTCGCATGGATACTTATGTCTCATGAAATTGTAAATTGTTCATGTGACCAAATTTCAGACGAACACTACCTCGGCGTTGACTATGCCATCGATTCGACTGTTGTCAACTGTATTATGCAAGACGAGTACGGACAGATTTACTGCATCATTTATTATTATAATTTTCAAGAAAACAGAACAATTTTTCATTTGCTCTCCATGAATATCGATGAGAATGGCAGCGTGACATCAAAAATTATCACCAACAACAAAGCGATACCAAAAAGCTGGTTTCAACCATTTATTTATGCAGATACATTGCTGTGGTTGCCAAAGGACGATGCCAGCTTCGCGGTAAGTGATAAAGTATATTATGTTAATTAAATTCTTTATTTGTTTTATCTAATTATTTGTTCATTCAGTTCCATAAGGCGTCGAAAACTGCTTATATAAACTCGCTCAATCTCTTCTTACTATAATTTAGTCTGGACAAATCTCTATTCGTTTTAGCGATTGCATTGATTTTATTTCAGCAACTTTGCGAAATATCACTGCTGGATGAGAGATTTATTACACTTGTCGATACATTTCGAGATGAAGCTGACGACGTCGCTGCCTTCGATTGCTTTCGAATTAGCAGATCAGTGCTGATCGAGGAGAAAGCCTTTTATTACGCTTGCCACGATAAGCTGAAAATCAGTCGACTTCTATATTTCGATCCCAAAAAGCAGACATGGCAGCAGTTGAAGATCGATATGAAAGACCACATTATAATTGGCGGGCGAGTCCCAATGCAAGGTAAGCCTCTTGGTGGCGTTTGCATTACCTTTGACTACTACTTACATTTGACTGCTTTGTAATCTAAGTATTGTTAAGAGACTGTCCGTATGTTCACAAAAACTATCGTCATTTCTAACCTACAATCAACAGTATTTATATATATTCCGTCCGATGTAGTAATCCAAGCAATATCTCTAAATTATTGAACGATTTCACTCGTCATCTACATTTACACATCTTCAGAAACAATAATTTAGAAACGTATTAAAAAGTATTTTAGGCTTACGCGATGGTAAAATATGCTTGCATGGTAAATGCAGTAAGGAAATGTGTTCAGAGAAATATCACATTTATCTCATCGATGTAAATGCGCTACTGCAAGCCGAGCTTCAAACGAAAAAACCCTCGAGTACGATCAACTATAAAATAAGTATTGGGGAAATGTCGGATACTTTATCGTCCTTTGGCGTTCAAGAACTGACCACGGAAGTAAGACAGGCCATCATTGATCAGGTAAAGTTGAAAACAACTAATGAAAAATGATTGAATGGACGAAATCTGCACTCTAAGAGTTAGTCATCAATTGTGCGAAAAAAGCGAAACGTTTCTATATGAACTCTCTGCTTGCTCCCAGAATGCGACAGCATAAAAGATTGCTAGAATTTGAACTGCATTGATTGCGTCCGACGCACGACGCCCTTATGACCATCAGCGATAGATTTTTTGCACGCCAATTAATTGTTGACTTCTGTTCATACAATGTTACTTTCAGTTTGAAGCCGGCTTGAACAAGAAGGAGGAATACGAGGTGACTGCAATGTAAATCCAAAAAACCGTGATTGTGCATTGTTGTTCTGTAGTTGAGTAATTGATATCAGCTCAATAAAGCTCTCCTCTATTACGCTATATACTCATATTGTTTTCCTATTCTTTGTTTTGATATTCGCATGTTACTTTTTCTCCTCTGAAGAAGTTGCCACAACGCCAAAAAAGGAAGGGTATGGTAACAAACTTTGGATTCTGCAATTGTCACATTTCGACTGGTTCACGCGATTTGGAAGCGCAAAGTGAGAATGAGTACAATATGAAATAAAAGACACTCAAATTTATTGATTCGTTAAACATAATTCGACTTGTACATGATGAATTGCAACTTTTGAATTTCAAGCTTTTACTTCATAATTGATTTCACAGTCAAAATTGATGCAGTAATAATTGCGATTATTACTGCATCAACAAAAACTACGCATTCAAGTTTTACTGTATTTTTGCTTTGCCGTACACTTGAATCTTTTGACATTACTGATAGTGTAAATATTGCTATACTATACGAGCTACCATAGCACTAAAAGACAGCAGTAATAGCTAAATACAGTACATCTATTCACCACAAACCAGGATCATAAAAACTCGCCAACAGCAGCCAGCTATTTTTGATATCACTGAATCATAATGTCGAATTAGGATTGCTACTTTGACTATTTTTCTACATAACGGAGAATGGGCACTTTGGACGTTTTTCAATCCATTCTTTCACTTTTGGCTCGTCTTCAATGCGTTTCACAAACGCCACTAACTTTGCAAACTCGCTGAGTACGCCCGACTGAAATTCCTCGATTCCCGTCAGCATAACGAATGTACTGATGTCAGCGACTGTCAGCTGAAATTGATCAGAAATAATTGGATAATTTTATTCCAGACAACTGCTGCAAAGACGTTGTATAAGCACGTCACAGCCAGATTATATCACTGGAACTGAATAAAACGCAGGAGTTTTTTGACAATTTCGGCTTTAATTCCTTAAAATTCGGACTACTGTTTTGAGCACTCAACATTCGACTTGGAGTGATCGCCATCCGGAAAATATATTTTCTTGTGGGTACATGGCTTTCTCACACTTTCGAGACAGTTTTAACAGTCGGCTTAAAAATGTCGTTTTTCTGAACCGTTGACTGTCATTTACTGAACGGAATTTTACCTGGTTGCCAACGAAATAGCCATTCCCATTTTCTTCCAAACTCTTCTCAAGGCGATTGTATAATGGTTTCAGTCCTCCATCGATGGCTGATTTAGTCAGCTCATCTTTCTTGACAGGATCTTGCTCAATCTACGGAGCATAGAGCTTTATGAAAACCTCATCGAAAGCCAATAGAAATTCCAAGATTCTCGCCGTTTCCCATTCGTCTTTTCCGCCGAATCCTGAATTTGACGGGCATGACGCTTATTGACTCAGAAATGACAGCGTTCATGTCTTGGTGAAGGAGGAATGCAAGCACCAGAATCGCAAAGTCCAGTGACGCGTTATCAAAGAGGCTGAAGGCCCAAAAATGACAAGAGCTAATGCTACTTCAGCTATTTTTGCTAGCGGCGCTCAATCAATTTTTAAATAATGTTTTTGGCGCGAAATTTAAAAACCTGTATAATTTTGGCATACGACGCTCATATCACCCACCCGCAAGATAGAATGCTAAGCAACGGAGAACAATTTTCGTGGACAAAGTGGCCCAGTCGTCAAAGAACGCTATAGTCAAGAAGTAGTACCGAATATTTTTGCAAGATAAAGATGAATTGCATATGACTGTGCAAGCTTCTTTCCATCGACTTCCAGTTCCGGAAGAAAGCCCCAACGTGTATCTGAAAATAACCAGCAGACGAAGGTTACTGTATGATAGTACTTGGCAAATCAGCCTAAACGACATTCAGAGACTGATTACACAAAACCATAATTATCAGAGCTGTTGCGATTGCAAATGCGGGAAGTGCTGTAGTTGGTCGTTTTTGGTGCTCGCATGACGCATTTACGTCAAACACGTCATAACCGACCGAACATTGCCCTTCTCGCATTAGTGATTACAAATTTTATGTTAACAAGAGATTTGCGAAATAGACATTTCGGAAAAAATCTTCAATGTTTCGTAACGCCCCTAAGAAATCATCAATTTTCGTATCGTTGTCGAATTAAAATAAAAATCATACCCACCTGATTTCTTGCCCGCCCATTCTTCCATTTCAATTCGCACATCATCGTATGGCACGCCTGCTAAGTGAAACAGAATGCGAGAAGTTTCAGCTCGACCATACAAATTGAAATATGTCAGTTTGTAGTGAGGCATTTTATAAGGAGTGTAGGACGAAGTATTAGTGAACGTGCGAGTGAAGTAATGACGGCAAAGTACGTTTTGCACAGACTATATACGAGGCAGGTCGTTTAGACTGACGAAATATCGATTATTCCCGGCTTGACTGCAATTGCAATTATGCTGAATAGTGCACAGTGCGCACACAGCGTTTTACTCGCGGACAGCTGTAGCAACTGTTGTGTGATGCAGGCAGTTGAGGACAGCGGCAATCGTAAACCAGTCTATCGCGCTTGTTTGCGCTCTTTAACAACTAGTAAATTCATTTCAATCGTGCTGCCTTCAAATATGATTTATGAGTAGCCGCCAGTGATATACGGCTGCAAAAGGATCATACTTCAAATGAACCGCCACGTTCTTATCAGAAAACGTTGCCCATGCTATTTGGGTCAGCTCATGAGATAGTAACATTAAATCTTCATCCAGCGGCGATGACCGCTTTTGACAGAGAAAACAGCAAAATTATGCATAGAGTATACCAGTGGCCTATTTCATAAAACTATTGCAGTTGCAACTGCAATTCCGCAACTCAACTGCAACAGTTGCAAAAGGAAATCTGCAATTTTCTGTTTCACAAAGCTTTTCGCAACGCTGCAACTGCAATTCTGCAGCAATCTTAAAAGCGCATTTAAATTTGAAGCGTAGTTCTCAAACCGGACATCATGATACCGTAATTTCTTTTGCATGGCGGTATGGTTTTGAATTCAATTATTCCGTGGCCGGAACTTACACCCCACCAACCGTCTAAATACAGTAAATTATTTTTACACCCCACTGTGTTGATTTGGTGACGCACAATTTGTGAACATAGTGGGGTGTAAAAATAATTTACTGTATTTAGACGGTTGGTGGGGTGTAAGTTCCGGGCACCACGTCATGAATGTGCCGATCAATAGCTTGCACACTACAACCGTTATGGTATCAAGAAAATACTGCAAATTTATTTCAAACAGTGTAAAAAAGTGCATATTTCGACCATTTCGGCGTCCAACATTTCACCATGCTTTCCTTTTCAAGACTTACGTTCTCGGAGCAACAGCAGCGATATCAAGAAGCGTAGTATAAACATCAAAGTGCGATATGAGTCGTTCGGCTGAGTTTGTTCGTAAATTTTCC
>NIUQ01000832.1:0-39857 GCA_002796945.1 Plectus sambesii
GAGAATTGAGAGAGTGAGTCTCAATTTCACTTGATTATAGCTTTATTATTGATTAAGACTATTTATAATAATGCGGTGGCGATTACACAGAAACTGAAATTCAATTATACAATTATTAGCAGCTTTATGAAATATACCACGAATCTGTGAGTCAGTGGCGCTATCCTTGACCTGTCTTATTCAATCAGATCATGATGTTTTTGGGCTGTCACGTTTTTCGTATCAATTGAACTCAATATGGGAAGAGTGCCACGGGTTTATTTCATAATACTTGTTTAATATCGTAGTCACTAATATGGGAGGGTATTAATGAATCATATCGACTTTGAAACTGAGAAGGGACAGAAACTTGAGAATTTGGGGACGACACACTTGAAATTTACTTTTGACTCAAATAAATTAGGGACTAGGGCAGTGCCCCCACACCTCCCTTTGCTACGCGTCTAGAGTCCATATATTTAACAACAATATATTTCAGGCAGCCTACATATCAAAACGTCGACTCAGCCGGCGATGCAATTCATGCCTGGTCAAGTGAATTTGATCGCCGATGTTGTCGCCGAATTGACGTTCGCCAATACACCGATCCTCTCATTCAATGTGCACGGCAATTTTGACGTGAAATCCATAGAAATTGCGAGCGCCAATAGCACTATAACAGCGAAAGCGACAATCAACGACTTGAAAGTGACCAACGTGCAAACAATGGTTCCGGATTTAGGACCTGTAGGCGACGTGATTGCTTCCTTGGTACAGGTCGGCACGCCCATCGCTGAAGTATTTCTAAACGATCTCGGCCAGAAAGGATTCCCTCTGCCCTCATGGCGTGGTCTGCAGCTGAAAAATATTGACATATCGTTGTTTTCGCACACACTGTCAATTGCATGCGATATGTTGTACACAAATATTTGAAAAAAGTTTGTATTTCGCTCATTGTTAAAAAGAGAACGCCTTGAATCGTTCATTAGTGCAATAAAATTTTTAAGATTCATGTTATGTAATTGGCATCATACAGATATTTTGCAAATTGTGGACGAAAACCGACTTTGAATCGGAAAACTTGATTTTTTAAAGTGTAACTGAAGAAGCCGTACAATTTTTGAATATCTCGAATGAACCTGAATTTGGATAATGTGGGAAGTAGGTGGAGCAGCACTTCATGCTGTGGTTTGTGTGACCAAAATGATCATTCACCGCCAATTATTTATAGATTTCCCATGGAAACTGGTAGCAATGTAACGGCTCATGTAATGGGTATTGTGAAAAAATTTCACTTTCAAACTACAGGGTGATCAAATTTTGTCTCCCCTATTTGTTTTTTGAATAACTTTTGTTAAAGTTGTCCGATTTACTTTATTCTTATTTGTTAGATTTACAGGAAACTATGATTTTGTTTGGTAACACGTTCAGCTCAAACGGATTAGTATGAAGGGAGTTACAAGGGTTTTATGGGAGGTACCCTATATTTCGCAAAATGAGGTACAGGGTCCGCCACTTTATGAAAGATTTCAAATTGCTACCTTTTCTGAACCACGCCACCAATTTAGCTGATATTTTACAGGAATGTAGTAAGTTGATTTAATTATTGTTTTTATGAGTTTCAGGTTATTTGGTTCACGCATTCTCTGTAACCTAGCGCACGGTTGCCATTTTCACTTAAATTTAAGGATTTGTCTTAAATTTCGGTGCTCTATCTTAAATCTTGTAAGACACACAAAAATTCAAGACAAAAAAGGAAGCAGGTCCACGTGTAAATTTTTGTCATCCGCTGAAAAGTTACAGTTTTCTTGTCATCTTTTTGTCTTTCTTGGAAATCAGATGTTACTACTAAAGCCTGTTCTTCTTTTTCATGTAAAAAGAAATGTCGAAAAAGTCTCAAAAAACGATGTGATATTATGTCTTAAACTTTGTCTTAAAAGATTCTTAAATTTCAAAAAATTTGTCTTAAAAAACGATTTTAGACCTGGCATCCCTGCGTTAGGGTCAACCGAAAACGCTAGAGAATCGATAAAATTCCAGAAAAATTCCTACTCGGAATATGGGACGGGGCTTATTGACCGCGCAGGTCATATGACCGCTATGGCATTTCATGCTCAAATCATGTTTCACTCGATTCATGTTTGAACCAGAGCTTCGCAGTCATATTGTTTAACGCAAACTGCAATGGTCTGAGTCTCGACTGGAAGTTCTGATTGCTTCGCTGATGACGACCGTATAGAATATGCGCATCACATGTTAGCGTGCAGTGACTGAGGGCGATTCATTAATAATCAAATAATGTGGCCGCTCTTTCATTAAATCCAAACGACATGAACCAAGGATATAAGTAGAGAAAGCATTCTGATTCCGATCTATTTTATCCTAACTATAATCGCTTTGAACCGTGTTAAAGCCGAGAGATAGTAGGAAGAAGCCGAAGAAGCGGTCGCAAGTACTGAGAAGTACGCGAGGCAGAAAGGAGGGATGGCGTCTACGTCGACGCTTTCTCTGACCTCACTGACATCACAAAAGCTGCCAAAGGTTCCCGCCGCCGTCCTGTACATCGAGGCAACCAACTCCTTACTGTTAGTCGGTGCTGATGGTGAATTGGTATGTCCGCTTTTTAAGTCTTTCTGATTGCGATTTTGTCAATAATTAGCTTGTGATAGTTCATTTAGGGTGCTTTCTTGTCGTTTAAAGCGTTTTATTCCGATCTTTGATGTTTCTGAGCTGATTTGACGCCTTTTTGCACGTCATTTTGTCCTTATTCATCAATGATTGCTAGATTCAACTCTGTTCAGAGAACCAATGAGTGTGTAAAGTGTTTCTAAATCGCGCTGATCTGTGAGTTGTTATAAGCGGATACCTCGCAAATCTGAACGCAAATCGACCCGCATTGAGTGGCACTAATTTTGAGCGATTGACATTTAAAATTTGAACATCAAATTCATTCAAACTACCACCGCACAATTACTCCTCTTCCAACATATCCTTTGTAGGGCTTGAAAAAACAGCAATACCCTTTCCTTTTTTAAATTAAAGCATTACGATTTGTTCTATTTCAGACCACACTTGACAGTGGACTCGAGTCGTCGCTCGAGCGGCTGTTCGTCTTGCCAGAGAAGACGCAGTTGGTGTACGAGCCGACTCACAAGGCCATCGTGCTGATCGACGAGCAGCACATCTCCTTCAGACGCGACTGCGCCGGCAGCTACTTCCTTAGATCGGCGCTCACCAACCCGCAAGATGGAATGGTTCACTTTGAAATGACCGTCGCAGAGGTAAGCAATGTGCATTGGCGAATATCTTATATATAGTTTACAGTCAACAAATTCCCCAGAAATATGAAGAGATCATTGATTAGATAAGATAAGCTGTTTCGACAGTCGATAGTACATCTTTCTATCAGTTTTCGAACGTAAAAACGATTATCATTCTTTGTAAAAAACGGTGTTCAAGCAGCGAAAAAACGAGCTCATCGTTGCCAGCTATGGTGCCTGGCGAGATTTCTTGTAACTGATCGAAGAATTTTGACTCTAGAGAGCAATTATATGTCTGAGTTAATCTACTGTGCTAGCCTAATCTTTACGTGTTTAACAAATAATCAGGCGTTATTAATCTCAGAATTCTTGCTCGATTCCGCTAACAGACTGTTAAATACACGAGTCAAAAGCCTCATACATACCGCTGTTGCATACACAAAACATCGAATGATTCGTCGTTTATATTGCACATGCAGCAACAAATTTTGTTGCAGGTTGTATCGTTACGAATAGGGTATCAGGAATAATATGCTTGATGCAGCGTTGAAGATAAATGCTTCACACCAGTATGCCATATTTGTCATCACCACACAAAACATAGGCGCGCGGCTTCCTTGGCCTGCTTAGGCGCCCCTATGTCCTGCATGGCAATGGTAAATAACCGCGTACTGGTGTTAGGCGCTTGTGTGTTGAAGGGACCGCACTTGAGTTGAAGAGGACAGGGAGGGATTACTCTATACTCGTACTTAAGCCTACAATATAGTGCTGTCGGAGAAGCGTTATAAGCGAAAGCTTCACTAGCGAGCATTGCAGGCGACCAAGCTGGTGTCATTCTTCAACAACGACGTGACCGTGCCAGAGCAGTTGAGTCCCATCATCGAGTCGATCAAGTCGCAGCTCGAAAGGGCCAGAACGACCAACTTAAAGGTAGCCATTCAATCTAGTTTAATTAAATTTTTAATTAGGGCATAACTATTTGTCTAATTAGGAATCACATGGTATGATACTTATAACTTTTCACAAGAGTGATGTAACGTCGAAAGCGTGCGGTGTGAAACGCTGACGCAATTAGGCTAAAATTTCAGGTTTTTTATTTGCAGAAAAGCTCGAATCGTCTGTATAAATTTTCTTTATTTTGTTCCTTTTGCATTGATAGCAAATAGTTTTAAATAATAAAAGTTACTAACTTTTTAAACGTTTGGACGACTGAATCTTTTTTGTCGCTTTGAGCTTTCTACAACATTATTGACTTGTCGCTTAGGGAAAGCATCATATGGAGTCTTTCATCATAATTTGTCACTTGAGTATGGTTTTTCGTCAACATTGCGTTTAGTTTGGATGCATAGATGACGACATTGAAAGTAAGAGTGACAAATTGTGATGAAAGACCGTGTAGCATGCACATACGGTGTAGCCGGAGGTTCATGTAAAAGTATTCCATATATTTCAGTGGGACACGATTTCGGTGGAAGGGAAGCTATCCGACTTACGCGAGCAGTTCGTCCGCCTGCTGCTAAGCGTTCGTTCCACTGATTCCTCATGGCTGTTGCCTATTATTGCCGCGGTCTTGGAACGAATTCATCTGCAACTTGATCATCCTTACAACTTCGACTTGGGCAATGATGGTGCGGGATTGGACAAGGCTGTTATGGCCAGCGAGTCTGCAAGGAAACTCACTTTCGACCATTGGCCACATATGCACTACAGGTCGGTGATTTTTATATAAAGTCTGTCTATAGCGGCAAATATTTTTATTTTCCATTTCACAGTTTCTCATAATAGGTCGTCACTTTTGCCTTCGGTTTCGTCATCTCTGCATTGAGTCCGAACGCTAATTTGACAAGATTGAATGCAAGGTTGACTAAATGAAAGCAAGAGTGGTGAATTAATATGCAAAACCCTGTAATTATTTGATTTCTCAAAGAAAGCCTTGTTTGGGCCTAAAACAAAGGCGAATACGCTGCCAAGCATCCCAGCATGCAAGAATAAACCTCATCTTTTGGGGAATATTCAGCTTTTAATTGTAATCAGTTCATTCTTAGCTAAAGCGCAAAATATTTCACATTGACACGCTGTCATCTTGCGAAATATTCGCCTAATTCTCGGTTTATTCCTAGCTTATCGAGTAATTGCGAGTATATTTTATAGTAGCAATTTTTTCAAAGTGTTTGATTGCTTCTTTGACTTGAAACGATGGTTATACTTCAGATGGGCGCTACCGGGTCAAATGGCAGAGGCGGGCTTCTACCACCAGCCGAACACGACGGGCGACGATCGGGTCATGTGCTTCACATGTAACGTCTGCCTCGTCTGTTGGGAGCCGGCCGACGAGCCCTGGTCAGTTGGAATGGTTTTTTCTTGTTCTTTAAGCGGTTAACAGACAGAAATGCCAAACTGATGTCCTGATTTGACGCGGCGCGATTTTATACTTTTTTCACTATGATAATGGCATTTTATAAAGCAAACGGGACACTTTTACAAAGCAATGAGGACGTTGTCGAAGGCAATTCAATAAAGAAAACGTCCTCTGGAAAGTGTCCTGTTTAATTTTGAAAGCGTCCTTATTAGAGTGAAAATGGTACAGTTTTCGTCGCAACGATCCGCACATACTGCTGACACACATCGACAAACAATTTTTACTGTATTTGAATGTACACCGCCGTTCATCATAATTTGTCACGCTTGTGTTATAATTTTTAATCCTTGCATTCGATTCGTCACTATTGCATTCCATTTCGTCAAACTAGCATTGTAATTGAGTGCGAAAATGACGAAACTGAATGCAAGGTTGACTAAGTATGATGACAGGCGATGTTATACGCAAGCTGACCAGATATTTTCAGGTCGGAGCATGAGCGCCATTCTCCGCAGTGTCCGTTCGTCCGGGGAGACTTCACGCAGAACGTCCCGAGCAGCATCACGATGGGGTCGACGAAGGCGGTGGCGCACGGTCTGACCGAGCCCGTCCACTGCGTCTCGACCGTCAGCCAGTGCGACTGGCTCGCCGTCGCCACTCTCACGGGCCAGTTGCAGCTCTGGCGTATGGACAGAGTTGTTCAGGTACTTCTAAATAGTTGTAAATTATGGAACTCTTCGATCAAGGCTCGATGTTTCACCTACACTGTCTTTGCCTTCTAAAAGAGTTTGACAGTGCTTATTAATTGTTTGATTTATGAATCGGTGGTGGTGCACTTTGTTTTTGTGGGGAAACGGACAACTCGCGACATGATATTTTTGCGACAATTCGCGACACGACATTTTGCGACATTACGTATGTCGCGAATTTTCGCATTGATTTCATGTAATGTTGCGCATTGTCGTGTCGCGTATTGTCATGTAATCGATTTAATTGTTTTTATGTGAATTTATTGCTGATCTTGATTTAATTTTAGGCGCTGCAAAACTTTACAGTAGACCTCGACGATCCATACATCGGAATGAAAACGGGATACATGTTCGAACCTCGGCGGCCGCAAAGAGTCACCTGGAGTGATGATGCTTTGTACGGTTATTTTCATTCCTTGTTAGCGTACTTTGATATTAACCTTTAAATACACGACTTTGCATTTGTCTCATACTGTTAGATTGTTTTCTTCTGACGAGGTTATATCAATTTATTCTTTAGGGAACCGCATGTATTGCTAGCTGAAGCCACGGGTGAGAAACACGCGACATCGCCTGGAAAGAGAACATTGAACGGTTCGTTGCATTTCACTTTTGCAGTGTGCGGACTAATATCGATTTTTTGTCTTGTCTTGTAACGTTTTTATACAAACCCTTTTTGACTCGTTATAGTAAATGTAAATTGTTGCTGAACAATTTTTGTGCCTCACCTCGCTCCAATAACAACTGCGTTATTCTCAAATAGTGAATAATGTTCTTATTAATCTTATGGTATACCATTTCTGTTTTAATAAGAACGGTTCCCACATCAAAAAGGATATTTCAGAACTCAAGTAGAATACTTTGCTTAATTATTTTCGCATACGAGTATTCAATATGCTTTGAAAAGTGCCCATATTAAAGTGAAAATGGAATAAATAACAATATATTCTTGACTTCAGAGCCGCGAGTTGCTGGCGCGATACCTCCGCAGCCAGATGATCTACGAGTAACGGCGCTGTGCTGCTGCAATCGCCCGACGAAGCAGGCAAAGGCCGTCGAGCCCGGCTGGGAGGCCCCCGCCGTCTGCTCGCCCGCCCTCATCGTCGGTATCGGCTTGGACGATTGGAGACTTCGATCGCCTTCCGGCACTTGGTCGCGCGCCTCGTCTGCTGAGGTACGTACAGTGGAATTCACTTATAACGGTTTCGGTTATACCGGTAATTTTTGTCGGTCCCTCAAATACCGGTAGTAGATGATTCCACTGAACAATAGACTTTGTTTATACCGGTATTTTTCTCATACAGAAGAAATCGCTAAAATGCACATAAATTCGGGAGGAAGGTTTTTGCAATAATCTGGGCATGAATCAATAAAAAAATTGCATTTAGGGCTTGCACAACATTTAAACTGGTCTCGCTTCCATTGTACTGATAATTTTGGCCGAACCGAGAGCGTATCTTCCATGCAATAAAGTTCACTTATATCGGTATTTCCCGTAGGGCGATAATTACAGTCGCTTCCTCAACTACCAATATAAACGAATTTTACTGATTTATAATGGCCATTTATTGCAGGTGGACGCGCTAAATACGATGAACGCGGCGCCGGCTCCGCGCATAGACGGAGGCGTTAAGCGCTACCGTCCCTTCCTCATCGCTTATAAAATCGACGAGAACGCGAGTCGCGCTGAGACCGCAGAGCGAGGGGCGAAAAATGCACCGGGTATTACTTTTTCTCTTTTTCGTAGGGAGGAGGAGGTGCGACCCGAAACCGTTGTTTTAGCAAGCGTGTACCTTCTATTTTGTGTTATTTAATCTTCGAAGAGCTCTTCGCGGTTTATTGATAGCATGTCTGTGAACAAATCGTTCAGAGGCCTATTGCGGTAGAGTTATTATGTTCCGTTACGATACTTTTTTCAATTTGAATTCGTTGAAGAAAGAATTAGTTCAAATAAAAGGGATACTTATTGTGTCCTCTGAAACCTTTGAAAATCCTCTTCACATGCGTTTGTGTACCAAAGCTAGCTTCCGTATTCTGCATCCCTTAATCACATAAAAACGTCTCTCTTGAATGATGTTTGATTTATATTCGTCTTCAATATTATTCTCAATTTCTTTATCATTCATCATGTTCTTTCAAGGCTCGAAAGGCACGAAGCGACGAGGAGCAAATGCGGATGGAAAGGCTGCCACTTCGCTGAGCGAATCGTTGGGAATCGGCGAGTCGACGCAGTTGGTGGTGCCGATGGTGGACGACCACGAGCTCAGCATGACTGGCGCGTCCGATCAGGTATCCTTAAGTTTATTTATATTATCCATATCCTTATCCATGTCACAGAAACGGGGCTATGGTATTGAATGAAGATTATTTTGTTGACGTTCCGCTGTTTTTGTATGATAATTATTTCCATTATTAAAATGAGCTACAATAGTTATGTTACAACGTAATATTAGCGAAAATTGAAAATAAAATGTTGAGATCGGACTTATAATGAATCTACTTGCGCTGTCTCAGGGTGGTACTGGTAAAGCATTCCATCAGGTTATAAGCTAAATAAGTTCGTGGGTGATAAAAGTTGCCGTAAGTGATAATCCGATTCACTGATGTATCTGCAGGACATGGACGATGAGCTGATGTTGGTGCCGGCCGAGGAAGAGCACTGGGAGGACGAGGCCGCCGTGCTCGAATCCATCAGCCAGACCGTCGGAGGATTCGGTCCACCCGACCTCATGATGTCCGGTGGATTCGGTTCTTCCGCCAGCTTCGGCTCCGGTCTCGCCACTCCCCCTATGGGTCACGCCATGATGATGACGGTATTTAATACTTTTTTTAGTACTCATAATTTCGTAGTCAGTAAAAGGGATCCACAGGGAACACCTTAGCACGCTTAACATCGAGCACTAAATTGATTACGTTTTTTACGGCGTTTACACTGTTAAACTATATTGCTATGGGATCAACACTTCATTTTTTTCTTATTGATTATGAAATTATGATGAAAAATGAATTCTTCAATCAGCTGCAGGAATTCTTAGATTGATTTTAACAGACTGTTTCAAATGGCGTTAGCACTATTTTCAATCTACGTTTACGCCTAAAAACCATAAAACTATTACAATTCTTGGTGAAAAACGGTGTTCAAACACTGAAGAGCGAGCTCATCTTTGCAAACACAATGTTTGGCTCGATTCCTTATTACTGATCGGCAAATTTTGACTGTAACTGAACATATTACTCTGTTCAGTCTGTTGGCGGCAAGAGCGCGGACGCATTGAAGCCGCAGAGCGATCTGGTGCAGATCCAGTGCGAACCGCCGTTAGCACAGCTGCTCGTGTTGCAGTGTTTCCGACTTCCGGCTTCCGTCGACCAACCTGGCATGCAGGTGAGCAGTACTTTTCGCTTGATATCGCCTTTCTACCCTGGGCACTTCATCATCACTTTGCGTGTTTCATAGGATCTTTTTCCTTATTTTATATCTCTCCATTTAATCTTCTCACTTAAACATTCAGATTCACCAATTTTGTACTCAAGTAAAACTCTATTTTGACGAAATTGTATACAAAGCTGACTATTTATGATAAAAAGCTCTACTATTATGTGATGAGTGCTATGTTATTGTTAGTGAAATAACGCCATGTGTAGCATTCACTGTGATTATGACGCTTTTGAGTGCAACGCGAACGTTTTCCTAATCAAAGAGAAACTTTTGTTAACTCCTATTGGGTTGCCTTAATAAATTTTTTCTTTGATTTTAGAGACGTCTTTAATATGAATACATCCAATTCAAGGTTATATTTTTATAATCGGTTCTCAACTCGTTGTAGGTGGAATTATAGTTCACTCTCGCTGAAAGGCCTCGGACTATTTTTCACATTACATGAGTTTCCTAGTCGAACATATCCCCTAGCAATCGTTATTTATTCAGGTGGACAAGATTGTGCCTGCTTGCGACGGCTGTTCGGTCGTAGTGGTCGTCAACCGAGTGGAGGACACTTCTGACCCGACCGTCGTCACCGCCGCTCTCCTCGTCTACCGCCTTTCCTTCTCCGGCCTGATGACCGGCCTTCAGGAACAACCGTTGCGAGAGCATTTATTCAAAGGCCATGGGGCGCAGGTATGTCACTCTCAATAACAACAAGGACACTGTACAGGTCGAAGAAAACATTTTATACGTCTAAAACGATATATTTCAAATTAAAAAGGACCCTTTTTATTAAGTCATAGAGGACGTTTTCCTAGTCAAATTTTTATGAAAACTGCCCTTTCTGATTTGAAAAATTTCCCTTAAAATTCCAACGTTTTATTTCCGACATGAAAAGCCTCCTTAATAAAGAGGGAAAGGCGTAAGTCGAAACAAATATTTGACACTTTAAGATTGGCGCCTGCGCGCTGCTGCCGGCAGAGCTGTTGGGTCGCGACGCGTTGGACGCCGAAGTGCCGGATGCCTTCGCCTTCGTCAACGCCTTGGGGGAGCTGCGCGCCGTCGACCTCAACGACGGCCGCATCCTCTACGCCGGGGAGAAGGAGCACCTCGTCGATGTCACCCTCGTAGCGGACTCCAAGTTGTGCGTTGTTGACAAAGATGGCGTCATACGCTTACTTCAACTCACGGCGCCGCTTATGCAGGTATGGTACCTTTATTTGTGGTCTTAAAATGTCTTCATCAGTAACAGAGCCGTAAAGAACACTAATGCACAGTTTGTGTAGAAATAAACTGGGTACGTTCGCTGCGTGGTCCACACTCTAAACTCTTATCTATTCGGGACCAACATATCATTTTCTTGTTTCTGATAAAGAAAAGACGACTATAAATGTTGTTAGGAGTGATTGTTTAAACAACATGGCCGGTGCTGATCGTTAAAATTAATTTTGCGAAACACAAGAGTGACGGGCTAGTATCGTCAACTCCATTGACATCTCGCTGTAATTGCAGATGGAAGACACATTCGAGGCGGTGCTGCGCGGCGATGCGTCCGATCGAGACGCGAGCCTGCTGGCTCATCAGCCGATGACTGCCGCCAGTCTCCGTAGGATGTGGGAGCTGACTCGCAGCGAAATGACGTCATCGCAGTCCGCCACCACCAGCGGGTCTTCCCCCGGCTTCGCAGCGCTTGTTCCATCTTGCTGGTCCGAGGTACTGTGGAAATTTGAATTTTTATGATTTTTTAAAATTTTTGTCGCGGTGCATATTCAACTACTCTTAAGTGATAGAACATTTTAGAGTGTTCCATGCGAGTTTCTCTATAAGTGCGCTTGTACAGTATTAAGCAGCTCAGTTGATCTAACCTAAGTGTCCGTTATTACATGTAAATATTGCTCTAATTAAACACTGTGGCCTATAATTGTTGAGCATACAAGTGTCGAGCTAGACTAGGTTATAATTGTGCATATAATGATAATAATATTTCGAGCATGCTCAATTACAGTTTAGATGAGAAATTCGATTTAGAAGTTGTTTATAATTAGACGTCCAAACTGCAGTTGAGTCATAGAGATGGGACTAATTGTATGAAGCCCTGTTTATAGAAATTAGCCGGAAATTAGTTGAAAGTAGAATAAAAACGTACATATGTTGCAACCAAATTTATAAATATTCATTTTTAATCACTGAAAGAAGCAAATAAAGAATCTATTTCCTTTCAGGTTCAGCAGCATCAGCGATTCCGCAAGAACCCGCAGCACTACTTGCGCGACGAAAGGCACACGAAGAGTTGGCATCTCCAGCCCGACGGCGTGCAGTCGAGCAAGGCGCACGTCTTCGAGCTCAGTCTCCTCGCCGGCCAACGCGTCTCCCACCTCGACGTTCGCTTCGTCTTTCATCCCAGTTGCATGGGATGCCCTGATATTCAGGTTAGACTTAACAAAAAGCATAAAGAAACATTTCACTCTTAATATTGAAATTGAATTGCGCCAAAACTACATTCCGCTTATTTGATTTATTTGAGACTTTAAAATAGCATATTAATATCATTAAATGGCAACGTCTACAACAAAATGATAAAGATGTTGAGAAATGAGGATAATTCATCTGCAGGTGACGTTGCTGCGACGTCGCGCGAAGACGGAGCGTTCGCCTCCCTCGTCGGGCACATTCGCGGATCTGAAGGCCTTCGCCGAAGTAGTCGCCGGCCCGTACCGCCTCGGCGATTGGCAGGATCTTGCCGAATCGGGCGCCTTGGTCCAAATCGCCTGTTCCGCCCTCCAAAGCGACCGTCAACGACACTTTTACGTGCACATCGAAGCGCTTAGCGACGAATCCGATTCACAGAAGGCCTGGAAGGCCAGAGTCGAGGAGGTAAGCACATTTTATGGGAATTTGCGGCGCGCCTTTTGTTATATATTTGTTGATTAAACTCGCTCTTACACGGTCTTCAATCTCAATTTGTAATTTTTGTATTCAGTTATGCTATTTCTGCATTCAATTTCAACAATAGTTTGACGAGAGTGATTGCAAAGGGGACGAACTATAATGAGAGATGCTACAAGGATTCGATCAAATCCTTCATTATATAGAATAGGTAGCTTTCAATGATACTATTCTGAATCCCGTAGCAAATATGTTGCAAAGCGCTAACAAGATTGTAGCGACGGCGTTTGCTGTACTTTCTGTAACCTTCTTTCCGGAAGGACATTGCAAGAGAATATGACAAAAGTCAGTGCCAATTATAATCGAAATTTCGCTCCGGCATCAACATTTCATTTCATCGTTACGGATAAAGAAATTATGACGATGTCAATTGTATGGTGTTTTTCAGGAAGATCGCAATAACCCAACCGCCGACGGCAAGTCGATGACGACATCGATGACGTCAGTGAACCGATCGGCACCGATGCCGATGGCACACCCGACACCCGTCGGGTTCAACGCCGACACGAAGCATCCCGCCTTCTTGTTCCAGTCAGGAATAGGCAGAGGGTGAGAAATTTGCATAAATTTTATGCTATCCTCTGATATAGTAGGTTTCATTTTAATATAAATGCAAAGGAGCTATTATCGAGACAATAGTATGCTTAAACAAAACGCTTGGAAATTTGAGGATTTTGTTGCCTAATGCTTTGCGGAATTTCATCCTACCATTGTCGGGTAGTTTTCAAGTTGCAACTTGTTTTCTCTGATACACAATTTGAAAGGCTGTGGAAAACGAAAAATCAGAATTAGATACAATTTGGCACATTCGGAAAACGGGGATATGCCAGCTTAGATCGAGAATGAGCTGAATTCCAAAAAGCATTCTACAGTTAGGTGAAGTACGCTAGAAATAGTTTTTAACGTATAGAATTTGCTAGTCCCTCATTTAACGATTGAAACGATTTTCTCTGTATCGAAAGATTCTCTGGCTAGTCGTTAGTGGGGGAAGAAACGTTGAGTGTACTTAAACTGATTCTGAACCTTTCCTCTTTTTTAGCTTCTCCGTCTCAGCCGGCCGCGGCACATCGGCAAAGTTGCCGGCTTCATACGGCGACGATGAGGCGTATAGTTCCAAAATTCCCAAATTGCCGCCGATCGCGCCGAAGAAGCCGCCCGACGAACGCAAAGGATGCGACTGGATCGAGGAAGTCTCCATCACCATCTGGCGCTGTAAGAAGACCAGCGACGCCAAAGAAAAGTACGCTTTTTGTGTGAATATCTTTTTCAGCAAGTTATATAGGAAGTATTTCATATTTACCTGAACGGAATGAACTGTTTATTACATTAAAGCCTTGAATTGTTCAGGATGGGATACGCACCCATCCTTGCCGTCATACTTACAACTGATTCAGGGATACATACTTATGGTATCAAATTCGTCCTATATACCGTAATCTCATGTCGCCTGTCTATCTGCGATCCTGAAATATTATTGGCTATTCAATTCCGACTGCAAAAACCATTTCAAAATATTGCAGATTGCAACGAGCGGCGATGCTATTGAGCACTGAACTGCACGAGGAGTTGGTTCGGGTCGCCAGTGCCGCCGACGCATCATTCGCCAAAACGGCCAGTCAGACGCTTTTCTATCAGCACTTGGCGATCGACGTCCTTCTCTGGCTGC
The DNA here is from genome assembly GCA_002796945.1 of Plectus sambesii. Lineage (NCBI taxonomy): Eukaryota > Metazoa > Nematoda > Chromadorea > Plectida > Plectidae > Plectus > Plectus sambesii. The sequence continues at coordinate 14,381 of NIUQ01000832.1, forward strand.
TTGACCACTGGTCATCTGCATCTTCGCTGTACGTTTCTTTAAAATTTACTTGAACTTTTAGAGCATTAGGCCTGTAACATAATTGTTTCTAAAATATAAGTCATTCTTAGCAATATTTGCGCTATGGTTAACTTTGGGTGGATGTTTTTCATAATTTATGAACAACTTAGAACACGAATATGTTGTTATCCATTGGGTTAAAATTAATAGGTCTTAGGTTTCTAATATATCTTTTTATAATAATAGTTATAATGAGAAGTTGAGCAACTTTGTTTCAATTGTAGTTCTTGTCAATCTGGCCCGTTTTATCTTCTTCTGGTTTGTAACTTAATTTTTTAGCAAAAATGTGATTTTCCATCGCGAACATGTATTAACCCGTTGGCGTTTTGTTTTTGGTTTTCACATAAACAGTTTGATTCACTACATATGTAGCGAGTGAGCTGGATAATTACAGCTGAAAATGCTACTTAATAATAATAATTTATATTCCAGCGATTTATTGTTGAACGTTCGTCAATTGGTTGGCGGCCATTTCAAAACCATTCTGACCAACAGTTTCTTTCGCGCACCGCGCAGTATTGCTCACAAATGGTCTGCCGTCTTCGCAGAACTGTTCAGGCACGTTTTCTGATTTTCTATTTATTGCTTTTTAGATTTTATTGTTAAATAAACGATAATTTTAATTAATGGATTGATTAAATATATAAATGAAAAGTTAATAGAGGCATTATTGAATTATTAATTAACGAATGGATTGATTTTATCTTGAGCCTATAATTTTGTAAAAGTAGGACATGGCTTAGTTGAGGTAACAGGAATTTACTCTAACGCCTGCAATTTATTGAATAGTTGTTTAAATTGCATCCACCGGTTTTAAAAATAATACTTAAAGCGACATAGAATGCACCCGAGAACGCATAATATATAAAAATCTGTCTAACTCTACAAAATAGCATGAGAAATATCAATGAACTTAACATTTTGGATAAAATACGTTTAAAGCAACGATTTTAACCTTAAAGCGTACAAAGTCCTTCTTTCGTAAATTCTCATCGCTACTTCTGGTATTTTCAAATTATAATATTTGATATTTTCAGAAGTCTGAAAGTGTACGATTTCGACTCGTACATGGAGTTAGTGGGAGACTTGGCGGATTCGCTGAGCAAAGAGCTGCCCGGTGTGTACGGCGTGAGGAGTGCGGGATCGCTGACGTGGCTGTTCGCTCTGGTCGCCCGTCTTATTCGCGCCGATCCCCTCGGCGCTGGACAGCCTCTCCTCCAAGCCTGCGTCCATACACTCGCTACTGTTGGACGCTTTTGGGTTAAGGTGCGTTTTCTTCATCATTTACATTATTAAATACGATTTAGAGTAAATTTAGTAGAATTCTCTTAAAGTAGTTAGATTTGGTCGGTCCCAGAGCGTATCTTCCCACATAATGATATTCGTTTACTCCAATAGTTTTGACCGGTCCTCTAAGTTCCTTTAGAAATGAATTTCGCTGGATTTTAGAAGACACATATTTATAATAATGGCAAATCGGCTGATGAAACCGTCGTTTTTACGTTTTACTTCAATTTCATTGGCATTCATTTTCCATATCTCATTTACTCCTGGTCTTGCATTTTTCGAAGTTAAAAAGCGTTGTAATTTCATAATAGTACACAGATAACTTCCTTTATATAGTTTTCGCTTTTGTCGGTTAAAACGTGCCGATTCCCTATTTACCGTCATAAATGAATTATACTGAGCGTAGTATCGAAATTCGACGTTTTTCAGGCACAGAATCCGACTCACGCCAAACTGCTGACCAAGTATCGTTTATCGGGCTTGCCGTTGGAGCTGCTCATGTACGATTGGCCAAGTCCGGCATTGGGCGTTTGGCAGCGAGCCGCCATTCACCCGCCCGCTCAGTTCGGATTAGTCGACGGTCACCCGACAGCAATGCCTTCTACTGCCTATACCGCTTCGGAGCTCTCGCAGGTACTGAAGGAGTTTTTAAGTATTTTGATTGATTACTTTCTGTCTTTACTACTGGATTTTCTTGATAATGAAAGCTGTGGCTTATTGAATTCTTGGCTGCTTCGCAATTTGGTCGCTGATTGGCGCATCTAATGTCTGTCGTAATCTCAGCTGGAATTCCATAGCTCCCCACTTTATTCATGAGATAGCCGCTTTCTTATCCTTTCATCAAAGTTTTAAGCTTGTTAATAAACATAATGTCAAATTATTGATGGTGTAGGTAGCAGTTAAAAACTAAAACTTCATGGAACATATTCTCGACGGGCTAGTGATTGGTTCATTATGTTGGTATAAGTACTTTCTTCATAATTCGTCACTTTTACATCTAATTTCACCAGCCTTGCTTTCAATATAGCCAAGCCAGCGTTCAATTTGAATGCAGATATGATAAAATTGAATGCAAAAGTAACATATTATGATGGAAGATGCCGTATTTCGCACATTTAATGCTCATGTTGTAGGACGAGATGGATTGGGCGGAGATGTTGAACGTATCAGTCGGCGACAACCAAATCGCGACCTCTTCCTCCATGACCGCCTCCTCCTACAATCCGTATTCGGCCACGGCGGCCATCAACCCCTTCACCGGCGCGGTCGTGCCCCAAATGGGCATTGGAAGAAAACAACGCCAGCGGTACCTTCTCGGCCGCGAGCATCTCTGCGGCCTCCTTGAAGTCGAGCCACTCACATTCAGCTGTCAGTCGGCTTCTGACAATGTCAGGGTGGAGAATCTGGAGACTGGTAGGAATTCTGCTCGTTGGCGCGTTTATACTACTTTTATTTTATTATAGCCGTTGTTGTTTAATTTTTTAAATTACCATTCAATTTTGGAACTTTTTAGAACGAAGTTTAATTTCATAAATTTACGAAATTAGACGGTAGCGGCTATATTTAATGCAGGCTTGAGCGTGGCGATCGATAAACGTTTTCAACAATTTTGAAATGGTTTACGCAATTAGATGTCCATCAGATTTGAAATAACTAATTTAGGCTTGAGCGTTGCGATCGGCGGACGGCCGTTGTGCAGCGGGATGGGTGCGGGGCCGATCCCCTTGCCCGATATGGCACACGGCGACGACGGCATGCACCAATCGAATCCGGCCCTCGCCCACGCCGTCTCCAGCATGAATCAGCAGGTGCAGAGCATTCTCAGCAAGCAGATGCAGCTCCTCGCGCTACAACAGCAACGTCAGAAACTTCAAGGGCAACTCAACGATCAGACCGGTATGGTTTTTGTAGTCTAAATTTGCCGATTAGTAAGAAGAAGTCTTGGATTGAATAAAGCAAAATGCTTCATATTTACACGTCAGGAGTGTTGGGAACAGTACCTGGCGAGATCTCTTTTTAATGATCGAAAAACGCTGATTATAAATAATTTTCATTTCAGGCGGCATGCCAGCCGTGGACGCATCGATCACTCCAGCGACTCAGGGTAGCTCGGCGAGCACTTTCGGCGTTCCGACCACTCCCAAAACGACGCCTTTCATGACACCGACGCCGCTTTCTCCCTCTCAGTTATCACCAATTAATTCTGAAACGAATCTGTCGACGTTCACCGATGGACTGTCGAATGATGCCAAGGTTTGCAATTTCGTGGCGGGATTGAGTTGTTTTAAAGCGTAAAATAGGTTTAGAATAAAGGGCGAAATACAATGAAACTGGGTTCTATATTTAAGCGTAAGTATCCTTTTAGGTGCAAGCAAATCACCTAACATTTTTGACCTCTAAAATGATCGAAGGAAAATGTTAATTCATTATTTATTGAACCCCTTTTTTGGTATGCCAAGTGAGAAAGATATGCTATAGAAGTCGCTTAATTTGTAGAGAGAGTATATTTTTGATCGAGGCTGCTTTATTCACAGATGATATATTTTCTAGGAGAGTACGAATGCTTTAAACACGAGTTCAATCAGTCTCATGCCTCAAGATCTACTGAAACCTCCTCCGGCTCAAATGCTTTGTGTTGATCGAATGAATGCAGGTATGCTACCTTTCTTGTCGCTTAAATTAATAATGTATTTGTTAAATTTATACTAACACTAATGTTAAACCTATAGTAACATTAACTATGACTGATAATTACTGACTGGTAAGAATTAGTTAAGTAGCTGACTGATAATTTATATTGATAAAGTCTATCTAGTATAAGATGATGAATGCTAGATAAATATTAAGTTTATAATTTTTCTCCAGAAGCGGGAGGAAGCGTTATTGTGTAAGCACGTTGATTTATGTTGTATATGTAAACCGCAATGTTGATGGTTTCATCCATGAACTTTTTTCCTCTCCATTTCGACTTCGAGCATACTTCATAAGCTTTCTTGATTAAATGAAAATAAAAAATCAAAGATGCATTCTTGGTAATAGTAAGACAAGTATCTCTCTCACATTTTTCGATTATACTCTCCGCTTAGAAACTTAAATAAGCAAACAACTTCGTTCACTGTCACTTAAATAGTGTTGGGTTTGGGGTCACCACGACCCTTTAACAGCTCTAATTGATAGTCGATGAAATTTAAGGTGCTCGAAAATTCGTTGTGCTCGACTTCGGAGTGCCGATTATGCTGACGGACGTGTTGATTCCGGCTTGCGCCGAGATTGGCAGCATTTGCATCGACGTGTGGCTGAGGGGTGAGAGCGTTGATGGCCAGCGGTTGTTGGTCTCGAACGAAATCGACCGGAAATCTGTCGCTATTACCGACCTTCAACCTCTTATGCTCTGCCGTTATATCAAGGTATGTTATGAAGCAGTTGCTAGGATTTTGGTTGATGGAAAACTCGATTACGTTATCTTTCCATTCTGTTTCGCCAAATTTGCGCTCAAATTGGATGCAATGATAAGGAAATGGCGTGCAAGAGTGACTGAATCAAATGCAACGTTGATGAAATTTAATTGTAAAAGTGATAAATTATGATGAATGACCCTATAGGGAACACTTTTCACTCAGTAACAGCAAAACAGTCGTTCCTGAGACTTTCCTTGACGTAATGCGTGTTAAAGATAGGCTAAATTTGGCGTTCTACGGTATTTGGTCTCGACGCTCGTTACTGATCGAAAAATTTCCCCTATATATGAGGTGAGAGAAATGTGAATCTCACTGTTTAGATGACATACATCGGTCGGCAGGGGCTGAACTCGTGCTCGTGCCGCATTCCGCTCGGCTCCTTCTTCGGCCATCGCTTCTTCTCAGCGTGGCAATTGTTCGCCTGCGGTGCCGCCAGTAGCAGCTCCTCTTTAGCCGACGATTTGACCGTAGCTACTTCCCCCACCACCGCGGCTACTGTCTCTCTGCGCCATTTGAGGCAGCTGAGCGAAGATCTCAGATGTCGGCATCAGCTCGCCGCCGCCGAACTGCGCCAGTTGGTCAAAGAAGATCAAGATGACGCCACTGTTCGACAGGTTTGCTTTAGTTTTAGAATGAATCGCTTTCTCACGCAGATTTTGAATTAATTAAGCGTTCTTTGATTTGTGAACTGATGTAGCGAATTTGCCGAGGACTTGTTTGTTGCGTTGGTATTTTAATAGTACATATGGTTCCGACACAATTAGACTTCATATAACATTTAATAGTTTTTAGATACATGAAACGCACCAGTGACAGGTTAATGACTTCTGCACACTCAATTTTGTTCTACGCGATAAACGACGCATTTTTACGCTAAGCTTTTCAGTACCGTATTTAAGCGTTTTAAGCAGTTGTTGCACTAAGTCAGTCTTATGTTTTTCTTTAAATTGTGGAATTTTTATAGTGTACTTTAAAATGATGAAAAATTAATATTAGTCTTTTGTCAATCATTTCTTGATCCATGATAAGGATAACACATCAGTTTTTAACTGCAGGACAGCAAATAAGTGGAGCACAAGTGGGGGCAGATACAGGATATCTGTAAGCGCATTCAAAGGGTCACCAACCTGTGGTAGTTGTGTATCAAGCGATTAATATACAAAATCCATTAACAACTTGTCGGCAATAGCCCCCTGGTGATTGGTTAAATGCCATAATAATTTATATAATAATAATTTGAAGTCAAAACCGTACGGAATGTTTTATGATTAAATTCAGTTGTTGTATTGAATTTAGAGATGTACAGTTCGAGTAGTACAGGATGCAAGAGTTGTTGCCTTAATCAGAAGCAATTGTGGCACAAATGTCGCAGACTCTCCGCTAGGGCTGTAACGGGGACGGGGAATTCCCCGTCCCCGTCCCCGAAATTCCCCGTCCCCGTCCCCGTCCCCGAAATTCCCCGTCCCCGGAATCTGAATTTGTCCCCGTCCCCGAAATCCCCCGTCCCCGGAATTCCGAATTCCCCGTCCCCGTTACAGCCCTACTCTCCGCCATTATCATGTTACAGCTAAGGGTTTGGCTAAGCACAGCTACGTCTCTAAATTTAAGCCTAAGCCTAAGCATTAAAAAAGGGAAGAACATTATAGTGATTTCATTTGTTTCAGGTATATCGTGAGTGTTCGCAGCTTCGTCTGCAGTGGAACATTGTGCGCGGCGTTGTTGAGCGGTTGGAATCCGATGGAAAAAGTCTGCAGACCACAGATAGCTTCTTGGATTACAAGGTTTGATGCCTATCTTTTATTGAGCGTTTTAAACGATTTTATCCGCTCATTTACTCGCAAAAATTTGTCGCCGTTGTGGCTTAGTGGGCCGTAAAATTTGGTTATTTATGTGAGGCATTCTGCCCTTTATCGTGCCTTGTAAGATGATATAATACATTAAAGAACCATGATTGAAATACTTTCGAGTTATTTTCGGCACTGAAAATGTGCAAAGATCTGCCGCCGTATTCTTTACAAACAAGAAGTTCTGCCTTTACACTCAAAGTTTTGGCTGCCATTGTTATCAATTAAACCACTTATATATAGTGCCAAAAGAGGATCAAATTGGTTCTTCCATGTTCGAGCCGACAATATCTCTTATCGGGCGGCTTAAAACTATACAAACTAAGAGAATCCGTAAAAAAGAGTACTACGGAATATGAAACTTACAGATTTATTGAATAGCTGTATTATATAGCTATTAAATTATTTAAATTTTTCGTAATTTCAGAGCTGGTCCGATTGCTGTTTCGACCAGTTGCGAGTAGTGGCCGACGTGTTGATGACGTCATTGGTACAGGCGACGCCGTATGTGGCCATCGCTCCGCCTCCTACCGTCTCCTCAGCCTTCCGTTTTCTCCCGCCATTGGTCGATCTCCAGTCAGCCGTTCAGCACTTCCATGACTACTGTACTCAAGGTTTTCCAAGGTACAGGCTTTTATCGAAATTAGCCCACCCAAATTTAAGCTCTTCTGAGGAATAATTTTGAAAGTCTTCTCGATATTTAGCCTCGGGGCGTAATTTCGTGAAACTCTTGTAGTCACACTCCTCTAAAACCAGTTCAATAAGAATTTTTCTCACCCTCTTCAGTGCCGCAAAGCAGTCTGAGTGAGATCAGCTTATTTTCTGCTCAATGTTTGTCCTTAGATGAGCATGACGAGAAGCCTTAACTTTTGACAAGAATGTCATTTTTTAAATTGGCGGTTTAAAGGGTGAATTTAAAATTCGCGTGACTTCGTCTGTCAAGGGCGTACGGTCGAAGTTGTTGTTAAGCAAAACTATGTGGTAAAGAACCAAATTTGCCCGTCTAAGAGTAATGTAGTCCTCCAAGAAACATAGCAGATGTAACCCATAGCAAAGATTGAATCATTTCTCTCCCTGATCACGTTTAAACGATATGGGCAATTTCAGATTGCAAGTGTTATGCAGCACCTGGCTCTTCCAACACGGCTGCACTGCGAGCTGGTGGGGCCAATTTTTCCCGACGATTCTCGAACGTTTCTTCTCCACGCCTGACAAGAAAGGAAACGATCGGTAGGATTTGCTTGGGCTGCCTTGTATCGTTTTGCATGGAAATGACGCCTATGGTTGTTTATTACCGCCATGGTATTATGATTCTCGGGATCATTTTCCCAACTCGATCTCTAGTCTAGAGTAAGAATTTTTCGATCAATTACAGGAAGTGTCGCGTAATACAGTCAAAACCGGATAAGTGCACAAATTTTTCGTGCCCGGTCGATGTGTACCTATCCGGTTTCGACTGTAAATGTATCACGAAGCATTTGAGCTCAGGAGTTTTTTTACTATCGAAATAAACATGATCGAACTTCAATTTCAGCCTGTTTCTTCTGGTTTCGTACCTGTGCGACCAGACAGTCAAGTGCGGCAATGCCCAAGTAAGCCGCCTAATTGGAAATTAAATGAGCGCCTTCTATTAATTATGCTGAGTTTGCAGGTAATCGCTGAGCTATTGGTGCTGGTGGATCGTCTTCTTCATGACAATGTGCAGCGACCTCTCGACACGACTTTGCTTACGTGGACTTTACTGCTACTATCCAGCGCTTACGATGTCGCTCTTGGACGTAAGTTATATTGTTATTATCGTTTTTGGCGAACTTTCTTCCCACAAGAATGCTTTATTGTTATGCTGTTTTCGCCGTAATAAGGACACTTTAAATATCGTAATGGGCTATTTTAGAGTGAGTTGAAAAATGTCCTCTTTGAAGGAAAAAAATCGTTGTATAGTTGGCATCATTGATCTGTATTTCGTATGCACAATCTCTAAAAATTACTATAATTCAATCGCTAGCAAGCATGGAACATATTTTGTTATGAAATCATAAAAACAAGCAAAATGAAAGATAAATATTTCAGATAAGCGTCGATCGGATCGGTGGGCGTTCCTGGCCGGCGAAAATGCCGCCTCGACTAGCGACTCTCACTCCCACGGGTACATTTCGCGCGCGTCTCAAATTCGACGCCCTATCGGCAGTTCGAGCAAACAGGGCAAACCGCCAAAACCGCCCGCCAAATGGATCAGCGATTCCTCTCAACTGGTTTGTTTTAACCTTTCCTTTAACCTGATTCACGACGGTTTTTAAATATTCTCTTTTTATTCTTGTAGTATGTTAGGCTGTATTATTTTTGTTCTGATCATCTGTAGTTTTGTAAACGTCGAGGTGTTTTGCTTTTTTCGAAGTGTTTTGCTAACAAATGGATTCATATTTTTTGAACTATTTTTTTAATTTGATGAAAACAGCAGACTTCTTTCATGGTAGATGCATAGCAATAATTTATTATCTGTTTTATCGCGAGGCATTTAAACTAAATTTAGCTTTACGCATCATATTGTCAAAAAGTTAGCTTTTGACAATGTTATGTAGGGATAACTGGGGCATTCTGAAAAGGTTCACATAAACGATAGGACTACGACGTACCCTCTTCTTCCTCTCATTCTTAGGCCACAAACGCATGAGTTTAACCGATTTTAGCAAGTTTTGTCTGGATTGATAGCTTCTTTCTGAGTACTATGTGGTTTCATTGTCAGCATGTTCTGTTCTAACAAACCTTTTTTCATGTGGCAAACTGAAATGAATGTTGAATTTTTGCTTTTATCTCTATTAACGTACGCAATGTGTACTAATGTTATAGGCATGTCGAAAATTTTATGATTTTATTTTCTTTGCAACTTTTTTTTTCTGTAGCTCAGCTTCTTTCAATATGAAACCTGCAGAAATAAATTTAATACGGATGTTATTTGAACAAATATTAAAATGTACAAGGAACGCCAGTTAAAAAAAATCTAATATCTTTTCACGATCCACCTCTTTTAAATATCAATTCATTTGAAATCATTGATAAAACTGAGTAGATATGTGTCGGGTTGTTCACGAATTAAGGCCTTTTGAAATTAGAATCTGCGAAATCGTGTTGTTCCATGAGTTAGATTGCCTTCAATCAGGCGGGTATGATGTTTGGTGAAGGATGTTTAGCGCGAAAAGAGATTTTATTGTCCCGTAGCTAATAGTATTTTGACAGCTTCTAGCTTTTTATTCAGTTCGACTTTCGGATATATTTTATTGCATTCTATGATGTAGTCAAAAGATGATTGAAAATGCAAATGTTAAAAAGGGTGCGGAAGATAATGCAAATGTAATCCTTAAATCTTAGGGGTGGGAACTAATGGAACTGGAATACCAACAGACTCTACAATTGGCCGACGATGTTAAACACTTTTTTGGCAAGACAATACCATATATTACCGGTTGGCCTGCAAAGGTGCTCAAGGATTCGTTTTTGTCAATGCGACATTGCTGTTCGCTTGCGTTTCGCTCCCTCTGCTTGCAATTATTAATTTTTGCGTTCAGTTAATTACCGTGTATGTCTGCCTTAAGGGTGTCCCAGGAGTAATGAGGCACCCCTTCAGCTTAACTGTGGGGGTGCTTAGTTACAGCTTGGACATCCTGTAGAGCCTCCAGATGATTTAATATTTCGATTTGCGTTTAGAGGGGTATATTGGATTGGGGTCGTCTATAGGGTCATATTCGATATTTAATGTCTTTTTGCGTTGATGAAGAAACTTTTTTTCTGGTCGTACATTATAGGTTTTTGCGTTCAGCATTGATTTAGATTTGAATAGTTAGTCCTCGGAGGCTTATGTACATTGGCTCAAACTGATTGTGTTTTATATGAGAGCCTTCTTTACTTTTGCTTTATTATCAGACGTTTTGAAGTGCTGGTAATGAGGATTTAGTAATTTTTATTGATTGCAATACTTTTGTATTGTTTTCCATCTTTCTCATAAGCAATACCTGCACACCCGGGCCTAATTTGAATCGAAGAAGTTTCTGGAAAATTTTCCGATGACTTAATTACGCATGCTCTGCCGGCGTGTATTCATTTTTTCACTTTTCCGGCATTGAAATGTTAAACGCGCACCTTTTTGAATAGCTTGCTTAGAAGCAGATTCTATGATACGATATGATCTGTGATTCGCGAAAAATCTCTTTACTTTTTTAGGTCAAATGGCGCGATTCGTCATCGTCGTCGAAGGCGCCCTCTTCTGCCGCCAGGAAGGCGGAGCGAGCGGCCCGAAAACGCCATCGCTCTCGAGGAATTCGCCTCAAGTTGTCGCACGAATTGTGCCTGTCGGTCGCCAGTGGACTGATCAGACTTCTCACCGTCGGTGGTGATCAGCTGCCGACTCCCGGGAAGCTGGTCGCTTGCAAGGTATGGTATTTTTCCTTTCAAGACCGGCAGGGTTTAAAACTGTTGATTGTAGGCGTGACGCTCATTTGTTTGGCATCTCTATTAGGCTGTTTAAATAGTGTTTGAAAAGTTATATATTTCTAAATGACAGAAAAAGCACTCTTCCCAGTTGGTTTGGATCGGCTCCCGAATTGATGGAATGAATCCATACGAGTTAAAGGCAAATACTTATAATTATTATGAGTGTCCGTGACAGCCATACGAACTCCTATATATATATGCACCTATATAGCACTAGGGAACCCAGTCAATTCATCTTAATTGTCCGTTGTTACTCATAAAAATCCTTCTAACAAAACCCCACAATCTAAAATCGTGCAGTATGCACATATACCAAACCAGACTGCATGAATTTGCCAAAGCTAACTGAACCATTTACATATGCAGGTTATCGCGAAGACATGCGCGAATGCATCGGTTACCGTAATCCCGCTTGTGGCGGCGCTCGGCGGCGACACGGAGAAACTGCTGAAATTGGGTGTGGACGCAAGGCAGTCGCCCTGGATGCGCCACGCCGTCCTTTGTCTTCTGCTCGACGTCACCGATGCCGAACATCGCGCCGTCCTTCGAGCGCAAACTGTCGTCTCTTCACTCCAACCTCCGCCACCTCCGCCACCCCCGATGGTTCATGTTCAAATGACGTCATCAAGTGGCACGGTGCCTCCGTCGGCTGTTGGAGAGACCGGTGAGTAGCCCTTCAGCGTCGCCAGAGGAGACGGTGTACTCTTTCGTTATTTTTTCACATTTTGCTTCTTTTTCCTTTGACGTCAGATTCAGTCAGGCTATGTGATTTGATATGACTTAACCGGAAAAATTAAATTGAACTCAGCCAGTCAGAAAGTTCGATTAAAGTGAGGCATTACCTTTGTTGCAAGAGTATAAAGTAGAAATGTCATAAATTAATTCTTACCGTCACAGTTATGTGCGAATGCATTCATCCGACTATCCTAAGATTACTACATCGTTTTAGTCATTAGTCTTTACAACTTTCTTTACCGTATTTCTTCCAATAATCGCCCTGGGCGATTATTTTTTCAACCCCGGCTTGAGGGGGGCGATTATTGGAGGGTGGGCGACTATTGGAGGATGGGCGATTATTATTTCGATGGATATTNGAGGGGGGCGATTATTGGAGGGTGGGCGACTATTGGAGGATGGGCGATTATTATTTCGATCGATGTTTGAATGAAGGCGCTTGTTGGAGAGAGGGCATCGATCTTTTACAATTGTTCCTTTATTAAATAATATTAGTCTTAAATAAAGAGATAAAGCAGTATTAGTAGTGGAAAGTGAATGGGAGTTCAGTTTTGATCTTCACTGCACAGACGTTTACTGTTTTTATGACTCTGAAGGGGGATGATTGTTGGGGGGTGGGCGATTATTGGAGGGTGGGCGATTATTGTTTCAACCTAGGCCAGAGGGGGGCGATTATTGGAGGGGGGCGATTATTAGAGGGTGGGCGATTATTGGAAGAAATACGGTAATTGTTTTTTTCGGTTAGCCTTTCGACTATTTTGGTAATGAATGAAATTAGTCTTTGCCTCCTTAAAGGTGCGTTTGGTGGTTCTGACAAGGACAAAGACAAGGAAAAAGACAAGGACAGTGCTGGCAGCACGCCAGGCTCATCAACCGTCCCAACGACTTCGGCGTCTTCGCCGACATCGACGAGTTCGGACACGCTTACACAGACGAGCGATGACGCGACGACCTCCGCGTCGGGGAACCCGGCGACGGCGGCCGATGCTCAGGCGAAGATTGACGCCGCTCTGCTTAAAATCGACCCCATCGACCTTCCTGGCTCCGCTGTGGACAAGGAGACCCGCACGAAGATGCTCTGGGCACTGTGAGTTGGTCACTGTTGCAATGTTTTGTAGGACTGTTTTGCGGTTTCGCATTATTCTTTTGCATGAATATGGCGATTATATAGCGGATATTGTTTTCCACAAGCCACTAAAACTAGCAGAAAATATTTTACATACCGTGAGATCTTCTTTGCATAGAGACGCCTAATTGGCGCAAGGAGCTAAATTTAGTGCATTGTTATCGATTGCAAATGAAAGTAATTTTGCAGATGCAAAGAACTGATCCACACGCATTTGAACAATGGTGAAGCGTTCTCAAACATGGACTCTTGGTTGGCGAGCGCGAAGAACACCGAGAAAACGCTTGCGGCACAATCGAAGAATGTAAGCTATTGTTTCATTTTTACAATATAATAATTAATTTAATAAGAAAATAGCATAAATTGGAATACTCCTTTGTAGTAGCATTCTTATTTTCGTATTTTCAGCCCGAGCTGTACAAGGTCCGGATGCAGAAATACATCAGCATGCAGAGTAGCGGAAAGTACATGAACTTGCTGGTCGGCATGAGCGATATGATGCAGAATTCTGTCGTTGCCATGGGAGGCGCCGGCTCCGCCTCTACTTCATCCGGCGGTTACGGCGCTGGAACTTTCAATGACTGGTCCCCCATGTCCAGGTTTGACAATATTTGCTGCTTTTTATCATTACATTTCTAACCCATCACTAACTGTAATAATTTGCTCAAAAAAGGTTGAGCTTTTTATTTTGCCATTTAGTTCACCTATGAATTTGAGAAACGATTGTTATATTTGGTAAAAAGGGAGGGTCTTGCCGTTAAAAACGACGCCTGGATAATCGTGGCAGAGTATCTTATGTGATTCGCCATATATTTGTTCCCCTGTGAGCTATTCAATCGAACAAACGTAGAAACAGCTCGTCTTAAAATCATTCTCGAACAACGCGCTTCTTAACTGCTATAAAATCAGGGTAGGATCTCTTTATAAGACCTTCCCTACCGTATATTCTAGAGTCATAGATAGGATCAGTAAAATAATCGTTTCCTAAAGTTGTTCAGAAGTTAAGAAATATTTATGTTACCGACCTATAATATTTCTTTGCAGTTCTTTGGGAGCGCTGCCCTTCCCCGTCGATCCGTTTGGAATGAGCGATGCGCTGCCACCGCCGGGCGGCTTCTACTCATGGGGTCACACGTCCTCGATGGGCTCCTCCAATACGACGCTGCCATCGTCGTCTCCAGGCGCTTACGCCGAGGCAAAGGAAAAGCTTAGCAAACTCTGCGAACATCTGCAGGTAAGAGTGATATATGGCAGTTATACAAGGGCTTGTTAAGTGTAAGTGTGGGTGACATGTTTTCATCGTTTTCATGGTAATGAGGGCATTTAAAAAATATATGGCTCTAAGAATGTCCTCTTTGAATTGGAAAGAACTCAAATATATACTAAACCCATCAATTTCGGGTTTCATATGAAGCACTATTACTGATCGGTGATCAACCGTTTTCAATTGATGGTTCATGTTGGCATCAAAGTTTACGTAATAATATCATAGTCTTTATTTCATTAATAATTGCATCGCAGATGTCGAACAACGCGTCGGCGACGACGCCAATCAGTTCGTTGTCGTTTTTGCCGTCGACAGCGTCGGGAGGAGTTCCGATTACGGGAAGTGGCACTGACATGGGTGGCCTCCTCGTCGGGCTTGATGAAACGGCACTGACGGCGAATGTTGGAGGTTAGAATAATTTATTGTTTCTGCGCTTACTTTAGAGTGGAAATATGGTCATCTCTAGCTGAAAAGAATGTATTGTATGTTGTCTTCAGCTATCTATCACAGCTGCTTAGCGATAAGTTAATTACAACTTAAATAGATGCAATTTGCAATCAGCTTGTCATTTGCTGATGTTTATAGATGAAACATTTCTTCCGCCTAGACATGGCCGCAATTTCCCCTTTTAGACTGTTTTTGTGACCCCGTCACTTTTGTGTTTCTGAAAAGAGTAATGTTGTAAGTTCAATTTTGAAGACATTGCGTAGTAGGTCCTTTATTTAATGAATGTGTTTTAATCATTACTGATGGTTGACTAAGCATGGTGAATGTTATCAATAAGCAATTTATATTAAACCTTCTCATTTATCAACAAATCTGAATTTCCATTAGGGACTTGCATATCACTGTTCAGAGTTAAGAGAATTTCACGCTTCATCCTGCATTGCCATCACTACATAATCTTAGAAGAATTGATATTCTAGAAGTAAAAATGCAAAAAATCATTTCCTTATTCTTCAACGAAATATTTATAAAAAAGCGCCGATAAGATACTAACTGAGGAATAACGTTTCAGGTAGCAACGCTGATGACGCCTCTGCTTCGGGCGCGGAAAGTGTCAATGGCGGCAGTCCGGATCCCGAAGGTTCGCTGAGCGGATCGGTCAGCGGGGACTATCGTCAGCCGACTGGTGCCGAAGCCCTTTACGCATTTCACCAACTCCAAATCGAGGTACTTTTTATCTTTATTGAGTCTGAATTATCAAAATGTACTCGATAATGATAATAATTGACGCGTTGTAGTCAACAAGATTTGATCAGTAACAATAAATCTCGCTAGATGCTGTAGTTGGCAAAGATGAGCTCGCTTTTCGATGTTTTAACACCGTTTTCCACCAGGAGTGATTGCTTGTTTTTACGTGCGTAAATTGACAGAAATAAGCGCTATCGGATGTCGAAACAGTTTGCCTTATTCAATTTAAGATTTCTCGTTACTGATCGGTAAATTTTGATTAGAAACTTAGTTAAGCGAGATCCCTAAGCCTAAGTCTAAAATAATGTTACAGTACTGCCTTTGCTGAGTTGTTACTGTTGAAGAAATGACCATGTACAATCAATCGACTGTATTGTAGGTGGATGCCCGCGTGCAGGGTGAAGCGGTGGCGGTTCAGCCGGCGTCAACGACGAGCGACGAGCGATTGGAGGCTCAGTTGGGTTGGCGAGCGCTGACCGAATGCCGCAAGTGGATGCTTCTTGGCGACACTCTCACTCGTTTGGCGCTCAAGAACTTGACGCCGCTTGGAAAGGTGAGCGTTTTAAATTGCTTTTGGTTCGCTTCTTGACGCATTTCATAGTTTTTGTGCATTAATTATTGATTATTGGCCTCGATCTGCGTATGTTTGTAATAAGAATTGTAAAACGGAATTGCAATTGTACTAATAAATTTCACTATATGAGAAAGGGAACCTACTTCTCCTTTACTTCTAAAAAACATACCTGCTGCAATCTTAAAATATGTTAATTTATGTTATTGTATAAAACTGTTGTTTGCAGATAGCGAAAGAGAAAAGCAGTCGTTCGGGGGGCGACGAAATGTTGCTGCTTCAGTCGGCGACTGGTGGATCGTTGGAGACGCTGATGGAGGCCATCTCCGGCCTCATCGAGCGAATCGACGACGGCGCTGCTGCTGACTACGTCGAACGTCTACTGTCTTTTTATTGGGATCTGCTGGCAGGAGTGGGAAGTAAGTCTCTTTGCATTCAGTTATTTCCTCGTAAACTCAGGATTATTTATTATTATTTTAAAAGAGATCTTGGGTATATGATGGATTTGCTCATAAACCCATCGTTTTTGTGGTTTACTCACACTAGATCCATATTTATCCTTTCAGTATTGTACTGGATGATACTTGACATATAGAAGTTCAATTTGACAAGTTATAAGGCGTTAATGCAGTTAATAATACACCATTGCTAGGTTCCAATAGAATTGATCTCATTGGGTGTCATGACTTCTTTGCGTGTCGTCTGAGGACTGATAAATGGTGTAAGTGCGAGAGCATCGAGAAAATGTCCTTTGAGCAATACTCGAAGCACTCTGATTTCACTAACCTATTTCTAAATAGTAATAATTCATAAGTGGCTATCTGACTATCATAAAATGTTGAGATGAAATCATATTGCTGCATTTTCAGCACTCATTCGTTCATAAAACGTGTAATGATAACGCAGAAATATAATTACATTAGGTTTCTGAAATTGGATATTGATCGCCCTTCGATACGCAGTTAAACATCAGTCAGAATAATTAGCTGAAATACCGATATGTATCACTGAATTATTTTCAGAGCAGCGCAAGACGATCCCAACGGATGTGCTGCCGTTGAAAGGCCTGACTCATTCAGCGATCAATGCACTCGTCAACTACGCGACGACCGCCAACGATTTATCCGAACACCTGTGGACGATGGTCTTGAAGGCGCTTGAATCGGCATTGCGATGCTCGGTTGGTGGCTTTTTTCGCGCGGAAATAGACGATGACGAATGTCTCACCCATTTGACCTATATTTTTCAGCCGCCACTCACGATGACTCTGATTCAATCCGACAAGTTTACCGATCTGCTGATGCGCTTCATTTGCCAAAGTGGCGGCAAGTTCAACTCGTCGTCTTCAGTAAGTTATACGTTAGTAATGATAGCAGAATTAATCTGCGATCATAGTGCTCTGCGACTCGACTTTGCGTTTATATGCTATATATGCTGATTGTAATATAGTCGAGCAATTAGAAGCATTTCTTCTATATTATGCTCATATCTGTTTGTTCCATGCAAGAGTGGTCCCTTTTCAGGCGGGTCCGGCGATGGTGAACACTTTCGGCGAATTCCTGCAGCGGTTACACACCAACGCGGCGGATAATACTACCATACTTTGCGAGAAAATTGTCGTCACGCTGACTCGAATCTTCTCCGAGGGGTAAGCGATAACTTTTCAATTTTCTTATATAATAATTTAAATGGGATATTATTATTCGATAAAGGGACCTCTTGTCTTGTCAGATTTTCTCCCTTATTTATGCAGACTTTTTCGTCTCTGTTTTCTGGCGTAATGAATACATATCTGAGATCCTTTGCGTTAAAAAATACGCATTGTTTTATTGAGCTTTATCATGATGTGCTTTGAATCGTCAGAGCGAGAGTGAAAAAATTGTTGCTCAGCTAATTATAGCCCAGTAGTAACTTAGTTTATCGTAAATGCCACGAACCGTCGTCCTTAAAAACCGTATTACAGTCTAATTATCACTAATTAAGTTATTAATAATTAAATGATCACCAATTATCTTATCACAAATTACCGCTAATTAAAGTGAGTGCGTGCAGTTTCAGCTTCGGCATCGGATACGCGCCGTACCCGGTGGACGTGCTGCTAAAAGTGGTGGAGACGATACGAGTGTGGGTGTTGGCGTACGCGCGTCTGTCCGAGTCGACCGTAGCCGAATTGGTCGCCGTTGTTTGCCGCTTCCTGCGCGCCTTTATGACCGGCAACAGTCCCGTCAAGCAGGCTACCGCCGGTGTCGGCGTCAGGCCGGACCTCTGCTTCCAGGTAGGCAGGATCGATAGGTTTATCTGGATTTCAGGATCATTCTTTTTACTGGATATTGGGATTCAGGATCGATAGTTGTTTTCTGGATCGATTGTATTTACTAGATTCAGAGTTTATAAAAGATTGAGACTTTCTATATTTCATGAGATACGTAGAAAATACCATAAAATTCCCTTGAAGACCCAAAATATTATGGCGCCAAGTTCAGCCAAAGCGTGCAAGATTTAAATCGAAAGTTGCAGACGACAGTGTCCGCCGAGTTGGCATCATCCCTCACGGCGACGGCGGCGCACTCGATCGAGCCCACCACCGGCCAAGCATCGGTCATCGTGGAAGGCAGCGGACTGGGAAACAAGGGTCTGATCGACCGCCACGAGGGACTGCTGTGCGCCTTGCTCGCCGAGGTGGTGCGCCTCTGCAACATCCCCGCCGCCGCCGCCCACGTCATCGCCACGCAGCCGCAAGCCGTCAATGACCTTCTTGCCGTGTTGGCTGTTTGCGCCTGCGCTAATGACACTCTCGCCCTCGACGGGCTGCTCACGAGTGATGCGGTGAGATTTTTTAAATTTCATTTTGGGATTATTTTCTTTTGTTATACTAAGAGAGCACTTTTCTGATGTGCTGTTTGATTTCGTCCATTTCTCACTGACAAAGACAATCGCGACTGTAAATAACTGAATTTTTTCATTTTTCGGCATGCTTTATGCAATACAGATATCCTGCAGAGGTTTTCCTTGAAGTTATTCATGCTGAAGATACGCTTAAGTTTACTTCAGCGAGGACATTGTAGAACGCCATGTTCCTGAATGAAATTTTTGGCGATATTTGCAGGGTATGTGACAGTACGGATATATTTTCAGGAAAAGTACCAACCGACATCCGTAGCTGACTGGGCGCTGTGGACGTTGTTGGCGATTGCAAAGAACGTCTCTGTGATCGACTCCGACCATCTACTTGAGCTCGTTGTCGAGTTCCTCTCCGCCAACTCTCGCGAGACCTCTACTGGAGCTGCCCTCTCCGCTCCCTTGGTCTACGCCATCGTCAACATTGTTGACAATCACAGCAAGCAGGAGACTTTCTCCCGACTTGGTATAGTATTGCATTTCAGTTATTCCAGGCCTTTCATCATAATCTGTCACTCTTAAATTCTTTCTCATCACTCATGAATTCAGTTAGAAGACATATTTGACGAAATTGAATACAAGGTTGATAAATTGTTACGTTATAGTGACGAATTGTGGTGAAGTACCCTATATTCTTGATGTGATATTGGCATTGTGAGACAGCGATTTAGACACCATCTTAGTTATTATTAGCCTTTGCGCAATTGTAAGGTTTTATGGTATCATAGATTACAAACAGTCACTTTTTACAACGTTAAAATGCTTCAAATTGTTTGATTAAGAATATTCTCAGAAACTATCTCTAAGATTATAGTTAGAAATTAATAAGAGAAAATGAAAAATGTACATTTTTGACCATAATTATGACTTATGTTTAGGCGGTCACGTGTTGGTGTCGAAGCAGCTGCTGGCATGCGTGGAGGCGACGACGAGCGATTGGTCATCAGCGACCTATTCTCCGATACTCCGTCAGTTAGCGTCGCTCTCCAGTCAGGTCGCTGGCGCCGAGCCAACCAGCCCCAAGCGTCCCTCCGATGTCAAAGTCGACGGCATGATCAACTTTGCGCCTATCGGTTAGTGCAATACTTTGCAATTTTTTCTGTTCATTATGTTTTTCAACGTGTCAGAAAAGCCCTGGCAGTAATTTTTGAACGGCTTTTTAGGGCTTCTTTTGAAACTTTCTCTACCACTGTTATACATCCTTTTTAAACATCATTTTACGATAGAGAATGAAAAGACGAACAAAATGATGTGTAATAGGTAGTGAAAAAGTTTGAAATGAAACCCGAAAAATCTGTCTGAAAGTCAAAAGGAATTTTTTCACACTCTGTATAATGCGCCGCCTCCACTGTCGTAATGACATGGCAACATCTGATGGCTTTAACTGAAAGCTTTCACTGTTTTAGCGCAGATCGCGTCCAGCAGTCCAATGGCGCACCATTTGAATTCGTTGCTACCGTCAACGCCCCCGCACCGCCGGGCGAGAACCGCCACCTGGACTTACCACTTCTACCCCGCCGAATGCTGGCTGGACCTGACGCTCACGTTGCCCTATCAGATCCTCTTGCAAGAAGTCCAAATAAGGCCGCATGTGCCAACTCTCAACAGTAATTATTATTTGATATTTTGATGATTATTCGATAGTGCTGCCCGTGACTTTCATATTGTCGCTTGTTCAGGCGGTTTTAATAGAAATTCATGAAGCGAATAAGTTTCAGAATCAGTTAATCAAAAAGCAAACTTTTCAAGCAAAAAATTGAGACTATCAATTTTACTATTGTCAAAGTTTTCGTAAGAATCTCGAAGTTTAATCGCAGTTAGGAAACCGGCAGAAGCGTAACAATGTGTAAATAAATGAAATGGATATAGAGTATTGCTCGCTGTTTTCAGCTGGACCAGGCGCAGTTCAAGTGGAGTTGGGCTCTGATCCGTACGCGACTTCGCTGTCGGTCCTCGGGCCGCCCGTCGCTACCGTCGGCTACAGCAAGATTCGCATCTCTACCGCCCAGTATCCATATCCCGTGCAAACGGCAAGTGCTTTCAATCTTGAATTTAATATAATGGCTTTATCGCGTGTCACAGATGGTCGGCTTGACAATTTAACGTTGTTTATTTCCATCAAATTCTTAACAACCAAAAAGCATCTACAGTGAGACAGATGAAATTAGGTCAATTGTAATGACTAGTGAAACTCCATATCACCCACTGTGCTTATATAATGATACCAGTGGAACCTTCTGAAATCCTCAAACAAATCAGTCGAAGCCCTGTGAATTACGGAGCGCGCATCGCGATATGACGTTTCACGTTAACTCTAATGAATTCTTGAGCATTCATGAATGATTGAATATAATATTGTGCTGTTTAGGTGCGCATCCACCTGAAGCGCCCACCCGACTCGAGCAATTTGGGCCTTTCGCAGATTTTGCTGCTCGGATCGTCGTCTTCCAACGCCCTCGCCGCTTCCATTACACTCGGATCTGACTTGTAAGTTTGTTTTACTTACTTTCAACTACAAATTATTCGTAAATTTAGTTTACGATTATTATTTTTTATTGTTGTTATTTTTATATTTTAAGTACACCCCATAGGTGAAACTGAAAATTTCTCTCTTACGGCGATAATGCGCCTCATTAACCTCATTTCTGCCTTACACCCTTCATGCCACTATTCGGTAAAGAACAGCAGACTGTTGGGCGTTACTTAAGTATGGTTTAAGATTGTTTTGAGTAAACCCATTGAGACCGCATTGTTCACAGAGCAAAAATTGCGAGAATAGATGAAATATTCGTCTGCGGTGTAACAATGTTATTCCTTGTTAACAAGTATTTCTTTTAGCGTGCACTGGCTCACGATTCTCGACCGACTGTCCGGTTCCGCACCTTCCGTCTGGTCGTATGCGCCCACGTTGCCGGGCGCGCTTGTGTCCCTCTTCCTGACGCAACCCCTCACCGTTGATGTCTACAGTCGCGTCGCCGCTGTTCTCACGCGGTTCGACGCCCGCTCCGTCGATGACGTCACTATTGTCTTCCTCATTCTCCAGCATATTGGTATGTATTGGCGTCCTACACCGAAAATATACCGTATTATATTATTATTAATTGGGTCAAATATCGCTATTGACGGGGATTGATGTTTATCATATATCTATAGACAAAATTTGCTGAGCTAGTATCAAGTAATTTTAGATTGAATTCTGGTTCGAAAGTCGATCGCGCTTCTTTCTATCAATTAACGCGCGTAGAAATCAGGAATTAACTATCATTTTTTATGAATAACGGTGTCCAAGCACCGAAAAGGGAGCTCATCTTTGCCATCTAGCATACCTGGCAAGATTTCTTGTTACTGATCGCAAAATGTTGATCGTTGTAATTTCCTAATCGGTAACAGAGCGCCGCAGGGAACACTGCAATACGCTTAGTATCGAAAAGTAAATTGTGCACGTTCGCCGCGGCGTTCACAATACTAACCGTTATTGCTATTTTGAGTTTATAAAATAATGTAAACCTTTCAGTCGCCGGTCGCTCCGTGACTGAAGACGTCCTCCCATGGCTGGCGGATCTGCTTCTCACCTTCTGTTCGCCCTCGCCAACTCACTCCGTTGAACTGGCGGGACGGCGTCAGAAGCAATTGGTGGAGGGAGTAGTTCGCCTGCTGGACGTTGGACGCTCCTCGCACATCGTTGCGCAGCAGTCGGCCGCTACCGTCATCGTCTGGTCGACCGCCTGCGTCTTGTGGACCAATCAGAACGATTCGACCATGAGGAAATCGACGGCTGCAGCGGTTGGCGCGGTTGACACGTTTGTCGAGTGAGTTTTCGCTTTTTTATGATAAGAATTGCTTGGCGTTGGTATTTTTGATTAAAATGAACGCTTTAAATTCTGACATGCATATCGAAGGTGACGCGTTTCTTTAGCCTCTCTACATAAGTGATATCCATGTGACTTGCTTTTTCTATTTAAAAATATTTAAACTCTATCCATGGACACTTTGCTGTTTATGGTTAATAATTATCATCCTATTCTTTTATTGACAATCTAAACTTTGTTAAAAATTTATCTAAATTTTATAAGGTGGACAGTTTATATTCTTTTTATAGCATTCTGGCTAACGTTGCCAAGAACTACTCACAGAACGAAGAATCGCTGCGAGACGCGTGCTCTTGGGCACTCTGCTCTGTCGGACGATTGGGCGACGACCGGCTGGATAAATTGCTGAAATGTAAGGCTTTATTATTGCATCAATAACGTCAATTATTTTTTATTGTACAGAGCATGATATTTTTATGAATATTCAGCTGTGTTTATTTAACGCATTTGATTGCATTTTCTATGTTTATGTTAATCATGAAGGATTGACATTAAATATGGTGGCTGCGTTAGAATTAATTTTGTAATTCTTCATTTAAAGTATACGGTATGTGCTATTTATACTCTTATTATACAGCCATCGGCATCAACATGAACAAGAAAGAAGACGGCATGATGGCGGAATTCGACAAGGCATCCCTCTTCAATGAGAGTAACTTGTCGGTCATTGCGAAAGCGGCTCAATCCGCCACCGTCTCCGGTCGACTTAAAAACAACGGCTTCCTTAAGGCGTTGGTCGATTCCGTCGTCAAAGCATGCACTGCGCAAGGTATTAAAATAAAATAGGATAAGATAGCAATATAAAGATCTTGTCAAAAGCTCCATTTAATCAGATTGTATGTAAAAGTAGCGTTTACATACGCAGGCGCCTGATAAGCGCAAGGAGCGAAATCCTTTATGCTGTTATATGGTAGATGTTAAAATTATTGTACTGATGTCGGATTCTTGTATGATCTATGGTATGCGACAGAGTCGCTGATAGGCAGAATTTTTATATTTACTCTAACGAGCCGTACTGATTCAAATATCCTGCCGGATTCAGGCAATCGCTGCGACGATGACGTCATGTCGGCTGTGAACTGTCTGGCCGAGTTGGCCGCCGTCGATTTGGTCGCCGACTATTTGGACACGGAGGGCAGCTTACTCTTCGATGCGCTCTTGCGCTTCATCGTCGCTAACGCCAACGCATTGGGCAACTCTGCTGCCACGCGCCGTCCTTCGCTGCTCGAATCAGCGTCGATCAACCTGTTCAAACGGTAGGCTGAGAGTTTCTTAGCGAGATTATCGATGATCCTGAAACAGGAATGACAAATTATCGCATTTGCAATTTCATTATTCATAGTTCTGCAGTTGAAATGGTTTAATAAAAGAGACCTGAGGCTTTCTGAAAATAACATGACGAATAGTAATAAATTTGCATAATATTGTATCGGGACACTTTTAAATGTGCGCTTTCAGTTGTCTCGCGTACGGCGGCGGCCACCGCGAGCGATTTAGCGCCATCGTCAGCGAACTGCTGAAAGAAAGCGAAGGAGGACTGAATAGCGCTCTACAGCAGATTGTACTTTGTACTCTGCTCGAAGACGAACAGATTGATGTCGTCATTGAAGGCGCCAGCGATGGAACTGCCGGCTCGGACAACGACTTCACCAGTAAGCATTTTTATTTTTCTAGGTGGCTTCTGAAATAAAACGACATTACCTGAATTCAGTTTAATTTGCTAATTTGCGTTCGAAAGGACGCTTAAAGTAAGATTACCTGCGTTTCGCACTATTTCAATAAATTTCCCAAAAATATCGTAGTTAAGAGTAACTACGTTAATTAGTAAGTTATCCGAAGCAATTTTGTGACATGAGTGTCTTTCTCAAAGCATAGCTGTGATTGGCAATATTCGCTTTCCTATACAACTAACACAGTAATTCACTTAAGATCCGCTTTTTCTAAGCATCGAGTCTTTTGTTCAGAGCCTTGGCACAGCTGAAAAAATTTCGGATTTCGCTGGAAATTGGTATGCTAGGGTGCCTTAGTGCAAAACTTCTGAAAATTATGTTAGATTTTTTTACAAAAGTTTTCGCTTCGAGATACGGCGGGAAATTTAAATTCGTATACTGACAAAACAGAATTTTTCATATTTTTGTACATCAATCGATTGAAAATGATGAGAAGAATCTGAATATATGTTCAGATTAAAAAATGGTAAAAAAGCTAAAAAGTTATGCAAGAGAGAAAAGCTGAATTTTTCGAACTTTTTGGCTAATTCCTTTTTTTGGTAAAAACTTGTTCACAAGCCGAAGTTGACGTTCTCTAGGATTAAAGCTCTAACTCTGGGCTATCCAACGGCATCATAAAAATTGGCATACTCTATGCATTTACGGGTCGCAAATTGAGTTGGAAGGCGGTGCATGCTAAATTTTATCAAAAAAGTGTGTCCGAGGAAATATGGTAGAACGCAACGGAAATCAATGTTTCTATATACCATTCTTCGGTAAATGACGAGAGCACGCTGATGATGTGCTCGGATTGGCAGTAAGTGTAGCAGCTGGTACGCGCTATACCCCACACGGTAAATACGGAATGCACCACGTTCGGGCTCAATTTGCGACCTGTTGCCCCGCGCAGATGTCAATTTTTTATGACGCTATTGGATAGCCCAGAGTTAGGGCTTCAACCCGAAGCGCTGCTC
>NIUQ01000833.1:0-39288 GCA_002796945.1 Plectus sambesii
CGCAAGCCGGCGGTCTCCTGCGCCTCCTGCTGCTCCGTTCGATTCAGCTTCGACGCCAACTTCTCAACGGCGACCACAGTCTGTCCCAATTCCTGTAAAACGCAATGACGAATTGAGGAGTTGCGATGCTTCGGTAGGTATATAAAGACAGCTCGATGGAATGATACAGTTACCGCTGATGATCTTTTAAGATACTAAGATATTAAAATATAGACTTCATATCGGAGCTTTGACTTAGGCGGAGGGAGAGCGCAGGGCGGAATTGGCGGGCGAAGATGCTCTACTATTCCATCGATCGCTCTACTATTTCCATTATGTGTATCGCGTTAGTTCAACTCTAATCAAGTCCGACAGACCAAGAGAATGTCTATTGTCACGATGCCCCAAAAGAGCGATAGATTTTTGGGAATTATGCAATAACGCCAACTTTGTCCAGACTGCAAACTATGAGCAAGCTTCCTTCAACTGCTAAAAGTATGCCTCACTCTACGATTACTAAAGATGAATGAACTTGTTTCAGAAAAGATGTTTTGTCAACACATAATTAGAGACTCTTTACATAAAAGAGCTTTAACTAAGTAGTGAAGCGTCATGCTTAACCGCATCCCGCCACAATCGCTATAATAAGCTCTAATAATTGGCATTTAAATTGTTGGAAGAGGGCGCGCGCACATTAACTCCGCCTCTGCTGATTACCGCTGCCCTCATTGAGCTTTGACTGGAAGATCAGACATCCGCTTGCTGGACAACTACGTTAAAGAAGAAATGCAACATAATGAGGCATTCTTTCAATGCTTTGGGAGTGCCTTTCACTAACAGTTGATATCGGATACTGTTTGTCATTCAACTCTGCCTCGGATGCACACCTCACTACGCTCAAGTGGTCATACTGAAAAGCTGCAAAACTATAGCACCTAAAGCGAGAAGACTAATACATGATGTCTCGACGCGAAGATCGCGTCCTAAAGCGCTGAACGCGCGCTGTATCACGAAGATTAAGACGATACTAAAGTTATGCATATCACTGTATGCCAAATTTGCGTTCGCGCGCATTCTAATAATACTATATTGCTGCGCTTCATCGCGAATATTCGTTTAATTTGAGAATTTTGTGACGTCGGACTATTAGTCACTTGAGAGCGCAAACAAACGAGCGCCATTCCCTGAACCAGTTTCAATGAAGAGTCCCAAAGTGCAATACTCGTAATTCATAAGAGATAAAAAGCTTACATGGCACTGTGCCGAATATGCCTGAAACTCCGTGTCAGGGCTGGTGAGCAATCGAGTGGTGGCAAAGGCGAAGAGCGCTTCGGTAACCCGCGGAGTTGAATGCTCGCTTTTTCGGTACATAATCCAGGCCTGCAAACAAAGCGACTATCAAATGATAATCGACGGTGCACTTTAGCGAAATGCAATCAACATTTCAGGTTTGTCATTTGCCTAAGCACTGTAGAATCTCGGCAGGAGAGCAATTTTATCGCATTAAGCGATTAAAAAGCGCCTAGGCGAAGGAGCATTTTTATTCATCCCGGCCGTTTTGAACATAGTAGAGCATTGATGAGCGCATGTCGTTTATGGATACAAAATACAATACCCTGGATATATCATCCCAGCACTATGGAACCTCAAAATGACAGCTTAGGTTAAAATGCGAGAATTATAACCGCGACGGGTTAGCGCGACTCGCCTGCAGATCGGCAGTGAGAAAGAGACGAAGGTCTTCGTTACGATTGAGCTTTGGAATGACGACGAGGCCGACGAGGAATAAATGTAGGAGATAGCAGCGCGCCTTGACGAACGCGGGATCGAATCGGTCGAGGCTGTACACGCTGTGCTTCTCGGGCAACGGCTGAAATGCGATTGCAATCGGTCAAGTATAGAAAACGCCCTCGGTGGGTCGCAGTATTCAAAAAGCTTCAAATCGCGACTTACGATGTTAATTGACACTATATTCTTTGCGCACCTATGCGAAGCTGGAATAACTAAAAATTTGAAAATGCTCAAAATAATCAGATTCAGTTATTTAGAAAGAGAAACTGGTCGACAGATAAATAAGAGTGAAGCGGTGTACCGGAATGAGCAACATGGGATATTCCTGTTCGAGGCGTTGACGCAGCCAAACAAAGTCGTTGTACCGACGGCGCACTTCGTATTCACTCTGCATAAAGTCCGAACGACGCGTCTGCAATACACCAACTAGATCTATCCTATCACCGCGCACAATGGCCCCGCGCCCAAAGATAAATAACTCGAGTAATGTCGTCAATTTGTCGAAAAAATTAAATATTTGAATATTCTTTGGATGCAAAGTTACAAATTTAATTCAAAAAGAAAAAGAATGAATGCCGTGCGCAAAATAAACGATTAGAAAAAGAGGCATACTTTTTGAATAATTTGCATTCTGACTAGATTTTAAGTATATCTCATTTTCGCCTTCATAGAGTAGTCAAACAACATTTTAGCGCCATTAGAGGACAAACCCAAAGGCCACTACAAAACGTGACCGCAAAGAGAAAACTGCCGCACCTTGGTAAGAACACGAAAAGTGATGTAAGTGTCCATAGTGGACATAATCTTCTCTGGTTTGTCTACTCGCACCTCCAAATCGGTGGAGACAGACGGCTCGGAAGGTTCCACGTCGTCAGACAGTATGAGGCGGTCCAAATCTTTGGTCGGCAGTCGTTCCCGATATCCCATCACGTTGTGCATCGATACGTTGTAACTGCAACCGTGAGCAAATGATAATATGGCACAAGTGGACAAAGACTACCTATCCTCTCCACTCAGCAACACAACATTTTACGCCCTCCCCACCGCACCAAGCGCCTATAACACGAATTACGGGATATTGGGACAACTGAATTTGGATGCTTCAAAAGACTATATAAAGTTAGATTACCGACTAATCGAACGATCGTCATCCCTCCAATACGCCTATGCCGTACCCGGTTCATTCGTAAGATAAGCTTGAAGAGAAACCTCTAAATATAGAGAAGCTCAAGAGAAGAGCGCCAGTTACTAAAACTTATAAATCTGTAATGAACCGATAGTTCTTAAACGCTATGAACCTGCTGTCATCAGTGCAGAGCGATGTCGTCGATGAGGCGGTGCTCTTCGAGGTGGACTGAAGGCGTCCGCTCGGGCTGAGCAATCCGCCATTCTCGATGTAACCGCTAACGCTGCGAATGCCTGGACTTAGTGGAGAGAGCGGGCACAAAGATTGATCGTCGTGTAGCTGAAAACGGCGTCAAATTCATCCTCGCCCACGACCACCCATATCAACCAATTAAGCTTTCACTTCGACTTACAGCTAAATCTTTTATTTTAAAAACAACCTTCAGTGAACTATGCTTATATGGTGTTTAGATAATTTTAAATGCTAAAATCTTACAGTTTCGCTCTCCTACTACCATTCTTATCCAATAAAAAAATTACGAATCACGTCATTACTTATTTGAGATGCTGTCTATTTTGGAAATGCACAATTTAAAGCAATACACCAACTTTCCGTGGCCATGAAACAATCGCACGTTCCTCTGACAGATTCGGTCTTAATTTAGCAGTTATTTCAGAGCTGAGAAACAATTTGAACACAATGGCGATGTAGAGAGCCCTGTGCGCGCAATCAGAAACAAATCACGCAAATGAAGCATATTGCATCAAGTTCGATCGCTTTGTAACATCGTACTATCTCATTAACTACGATTCACCTGCATACCTTAAGTGGAAAATGACAAATTCATCGCACAACAGCAAAAAATATTCGGAAAAGTGCTACAATGACAATTTTTAAACACCTCTGCTATCAGAAAACATTCAATGCAAAAAAGCAAAAATGAAACTATCTCTAAACGCCCCATAAATCTTAATCAGAACTAAAATGATATTACTGACCATTTGCTGATCGCTGTCGTCGAGAGATCGACTGCGCGAATCGGCCGGTGATCTTCGATTCTTGCCAACCGAATCGCAAATGGACAGCTCATCTTCTCGTCCGCGTCGCATCTCTTGCGATTCCTCCTCCATTACCGCTGGTTCCATCATCTCTTTTCTTCTTACGAAAATGTCACTTACTAAAATCGCAATAGTCCACGATCAAAGTGTTCTGCTGCCTATTTCGGGTAATTTCTTTGCGTACCGTTTCGTGATTTCCGTGCGCTTTCTTCTAACACCCAACGCGCTGCTTTCGTGTGCTGCTATACGGCTTCTCGGTCAAACATTACGGTATCACGCATTCTCTTCAAGAGCCAGCAAGAGCAATGGGACTTTTTCGCTAGCCGTCGTGTGGTGGAGCTTTGAACAAAATTACGAAAGAGTGCTCAACAACCTATTCAATAGACTAAGAAGCCTGAAAGCTTCCATTAGAATAATACGTTCACCCTGTTCATTCATAATTGGCGCCGCACTTTCCAAGGTATATCGTGAATAACGCCCATCCGGCCCAAAGTCATTCTGATAAAGAGGCGACAGAGGAGGTTATTTTATTTCGAAAAAGAGTCCTCGCTCTCTTTTCTTTGACAGAGGATCATAGACACAGCTGTCGTCGCATCGGTTTTCAGCATAACTTGTACCTCAAAGAGAGATCAACCGCTACTTAGTAGTGACTACGAAAGATCCTTTGAGATTCTCTACGGAGTTTAATAGCTGAACTGCACAAAAAGAATTACATTCAGATAACTTGTTAAAACAAAATACTTGGAATGAACAAAGGATCTTAATTATCAATTTTCTCTTTATCATGCGACGCGTTGGAGTTTGCCCATGATGCACGATGCAAATGCCACATTGCGTTGCTTTTGCATATTTGACATTTTGACAATTTTGCCTAACCCTTCTTTACCTACACATTAATTGATACCTATGTAAATGAAGACAAGGAAATTGTTACAGAAGCGAGCAGAGCCATCAAGGAAACTTCACACGCAATTTCATGATCTTCGAGATGTAATTAGGATAAAAATATCTTTCGGTAAGCAGCCATTAAACGTAATGATTGCATCCGCGCCCACAAAAGCAGTAGTTAACTCTTGAGGTATTCGCACCCTAATTTCGACCTCACCATGAATTTTGAACTCTGGCAGTGACGTCTTTATCAGATAAGAATTTTTTTGCGCCATAATTGATCAGCACATGAATGCCTTGGGGACTGCTACACTGAGACCGCTAGAATTGTTTCATTTTTTGCACCATCAGCGCCGTTAGCTCAAATTTATCTTCAAATGTCACCAGAGCAGCTGCGATCAAACAATAATCTTGTACATAATTGCTGATTTTGCAACTTTATCAAGCGCTTTATTATGGCTCTCCACTTGCCACGCCCTTGACGAAAGAAACAGCATGTTTTGCGCTTGCAATTGGCTTTCCAGAATCAACTTCTACATTCGATTGTATCATCTGCATACAACTCTGAAGGAGTCACTGCAGCCAGTGTAATCGACTCTTCCAGCTGCGGGGTTAAATTTTTGTTGAAGCGTTCACACTCTTTGGAAACTTTGCTACTGCCTATTGTTGTCCGAGTATATCCGTTGGTCTACGAACGTAATCAATACATAACGTAATCTAATCGCCGACGGCTTCAATTTACCTACCTCCTACTCGCGTGCTCATCTCATAAACGCGATTGCTGCAGCTCAAGCAAATCAATGTAAATAGAATTTCCGACAATATCAGTCCTAGTTGCCGCTATGAGCGCCGACTCTCCGTTCGAGTCGTGCTAGCGAGCGACCGATTTTCCATCTTCTTAGAAAATGGACAATGCAACTGACATTTTATGCGACGCGGTTCAAAATTCGTATGCTGACGGGTTTCTCGCCAAAGTGTACGGTGCTCAATGCATTGTATCCCTTCTGGCCATACCACCAGCGATTGCCATGTGTCTTGCAATCGGACGGGCCAGCGCTCTCCATAAAAACATTCGTCGACTGCTCGTGAATTTTCTTATTGCGACGATACTATCGAATGTTGGCATAATGATTGTTAGTGGCTACCATGTATGGGCAGTCGTAAGCAGCAATTCAGTCCATAAACTGTGCGACATGATCGCAATGACGGGACGATCTTGCACTCGGCTGCAAGCAGTGAGCAGCTACGGTTCGTTTACCATTGCCACCAGCTTGATTTTTCTGGCGATTGAGCGCATATGTGCCACCGTTTGGTTCAAGACTTATGAAAACGGCGGTTACCGAAAGCTTGGAATTGTACTCTCTGTGTCGCAAGTAAGTATCATTCCTGCTTTTTTTAACAGCATCTCTCATATCACTTTCCGCTAACTTCTCACTCTGCCTTTGAGAATTGTGATAAAAAATTATGGAAAACGATCTTCCGAGTAAGACAAAAAAAGAGATGAAGCATGAGCTTAAGTGCTGATTATACTTAATAGATGTAGGAGGTTTACGGGAAGCTCATCTATTACTACGATGGTCCTATTGTATAAATTTTAAAAACCAATTTTAGTGGATAATGTCAATTCCTGCGCTGCCATTTCTTGGAGAAGTGAACACGCGCTATCCCTACTGCCAGAGCGCAGTGGTCCGTCCTCGAGCAAGTCAATATTTCATGGCGTGTATGCTCATAGCTCAAATAACCGGACTAGTCATCTTCGTTGTATTGGTCATCGTCAACAAACGAAAAATGGTAGGCATATCAAAGTTTCGCGATCTGCGTGAATGGAGATGCAAAAATTTCCTCCATTTCTCCGCACAACCAACCCGTCCTTCCCCTCTTCAAAGTACCAAACAGAATCGACAGCCAGTCGCTCACTGACGACTTTAACACATTTTATGCAGGGAAAAGTGTATGTCTGTCGGTATCTGGGCAAATTTCACAACTCTGCTCCGATCGCGATTAACAACTGTATTTGAGTTGTTCGCTTCTTCATTCATGATGTTGAAGCTCGAACAAGACTGAGGACAGAGGGACTATTTAGTTTAAAAAGCATTAAAGCTTATCAATTACTGACGATAAAACGTCATACTATAAATGTTTAGAGTCGCTACTTTTTCAACAGCGCATTGAAGCTGTTGAGCGTGCGCTACCAGTTAAAAGAAAACATTGGCACCACCAAGTTGATGATTCCAATCAGTATCGCCTCTGCTTTCCTCTACGCCATCAGCCTCATTATCATTATCGTCCTGCTCGAAGACCTTCCCGATAACGCTCAGCTGACGACCAAGATTGCCCAAAAAATGATCTCCTTCGCCCGATGGAGAGAAATGATCGGATTCGCTATTCCCCTTCATACTTTCGCATTGTGCACTGTAGTTGTCTGCTATAGTAGCCACATTCGTCAAGCGACTATCAAGCTGATTGGCTGGAATCGTCGGACTATTGCGACTTCAAAGAGCGGCAGAACCGATCCTACAGCTCGCAATTCAAACGTTGAAGCGGAACAGACGAAAAAGCGATACTTTGATGCGCTGAAAATGCAGTGGGAATCGGTCACCGTTTCCAATCAATCCAAACAGCAGCAGTGTAGTCTAGATGTAATGGCATCAAGAAAGTCTCATGGCAGTCAGAAGATTGCATGGGATCCTCAAGACACTCAGCTGTGAATAAGACACGTTTCATCTTACCCTCAGTGATGAGGATCGGTGAACTTAAATATTTATAGCGCCTAACAAAGCCCTAAAGTCAGTGACCCGCTGACGTGTTTGCTTCTTTGTAAGTTACTGGTAGTGATGCCGAAATGTTTATGTTTTAATAAAAAGCTTGTTGCTCTGTTTAATATATGATCAAATATGGACCAAAACTTCTTGACTGAAATTTTAATCAATTTCGGAATAAATATGTGCATAAATTTGTTTAAAACATAATATCAAGTCGATTATTTGTTAGAAACTATAAAATAATTACGAGGTAATATTATCTATAAGGCAATTTGTAACCAATAGTTTTGCATTTCAGTTACAGGTCGCATTGAATTAGGTTCGCATAAAGTGCATGGTAAGGAGGGAAAAATGGATGACAACACAATTTTTTACCTGTTTATGCAGGCGTTCTTTACATGACTAAACATTCTCACTTTCCACCTCGTCTTCCATGAAACTATCGGTTATCGTTTGCTGCTTGATGAATTCGTAATTGAGATTACCACAACTAAAGGTAGTACTTGTAGTTAAGTATGTAGTAAAAGGGAGGATAATCAAAAGCTTCCACTCTGTCGTGCGAAAGGTGAGATAAGTAAAAGTAGGCGTCGAATTCAACCGCAGTTATCGACGAAACAATATCTGCCGCGTGATCAATGCTATCATTCGTATGAGGCTCAATGAGGCGGCGACAAGCGTATCTTGAGACTTATCGGTAAAACACCAGTTGAAATAATTAAATAATACCTAGCTCAATTCAACGACCCTTTTAGCAACCTTCAACAAGCGCATTAATATTCTTTGACCGAAATCTTCATCTCAGGTACGGTGTGGTTGACGGAATAATATGGGCGCGTGAGCATGCTATGAAGTGCGAGCAATGTGTCTTTTCTCATGCTTTTAATATCAACTAACCATGCATATGCACATGACAGAAACAGATGTAATTCATCACTCGCAAACGAGAGCTGTGAATCCTGTATGCTAACCAAAAGCACAGCTATTAAAACCAGATTGTTGATTGTTTTCGAATAAAAATATTATGAAAACTCGCAAGTATGAACTTTTATCGGTTTTTCTTCTACATCTAACACTTGCGCAAATATCATAATATTCTCATTCAAAATATTCGATAATTTTGGTGTATATGCCTCTCGGCTTTTGCATGTTACATTCAGAGCTCTCGTTTGGATGTGACAAATTGGTTATGTTGAAGCTAACATCTCTTAAACCTGATCAACTGGCAGTTCACACATAAATGGGAATATCGGCGTCGGAGTTATAGCAAAGTCGTACCAGTTATTATCTGATCCAACTAATACAACTACTTCACCGTTCTTATTCGGCTCACCAGAGCCCCACGGTAAGTAACTAGCTGGCGTGCCATCTCTGTTGAAATAGTTGGTACCATCGGCGATCATGTTTGCACCAATCCAATATTCTATAGAAGCAGCTGCAGTAGCCACTTGGATGGCTAAAATTAATTAAATCAAAAATTGCTGGCATATAACATGCGCGCAAGAATAGCCGATGGTATTTTAATCATTTGTGTAAAGACGCCAACCAGCTAAAGACGATCTGGATAAGGATCGTTGTCTGAATAGTTTTTCACTGTTCAGGTTGAAGATGAACAAACAGGTGCTTACTCACCTACGACAGGAGGGAATTTCATATCGCTCAAACGTAGCCTGTGGAAGTGAAATATTATCGATAGGTGCTGGCACAAAATTTGTGCTCCATTTATAGAACCCAGGTAATCAACTACGGGGGAAATTTTTAGGCTTGCGCCATCCTAATCGGCTGACCATAGCCCTTAGTTTAAGCCCTTAGTTGGAATCCGATACTTAAGTCTGATAGAGAAGTAATAATAGCTTTCGCCCGTAGTTACGCTACAGCTGATATGAGCTTGCCCATGCTGTAACATTTAATAATCCATTCCATGTATTTATGAGAAGCATAGACAACTATGTCTACTGCAAC
Organism: Plectus sambesii; assembly: GCA_002796945.1. Classification (NCBI taxonomy): domain Eukaryota; kingdom Metazoa; phylum Nematoda; class Chromadorea; order Plectida; family Plectidae; genus Plectus; species Plectus sambesii. The sequence goes on from NIUQ01000833.1 coordinate 9,564, forward strand.
CTAAGTAAACCAGCTTCAAATAGTGTATCTTAATTAATTTTTTGAACTTCTAACGTGAGACTTGGCCGCCTAAGCTTGGCTCCTATACTCAGTAAGTCTAGCTTTAATCTTGTTTTCAAGCATTGATCTCATCCTTGTTTCAAGAGTGTTCAAAATGCAATTAGAATAGTACCCGTTATCGCAGTCCTCTCAGTAGCGCTGTTGATCGCCGCCAAATGTCCACCACTTCCGTAGTTGTTACAGAGGACTTCTGCCGTGGCAGATGCTACTTTGGTATTAACGAATTTGTAGCATTTCTTGGTCGCAGCGAGATACGTCCATGACGCATCGGGACACTGAAAATTTCACAATTTTCATTGAGTCCTAATACAATAGTAGTATGACAGTAAACTATTTCACATCCGACGCCCTCCTTAAGTTCAAATCCTATGAAGTCTGATCATAGTGTGGCGCAGAAAATATTTGATAGAAGAAAGGCGTAATTAGTACTTTTGTACACTCAATATAGTAATGTTCCTAAAAAGCTCAGTATAGTCATAGATGAGCAATCAAGAAAAATCTAGAACATCCTCGACTATTGATAACGATCGAGATGAAAGACCAAGTTAGGCTTCAAACATATTTCAATATCTGCTGGAATTTTTTAGAAATTTCCACGAGCAACTAATTATCTCTTAACATATTTTATGGACAAAATGCATATTCTATGAATTATATTGACCCCTTTATGTTTCATATTTCTTCTGAATCACAGTCATAATTGTTATTTATAGCGTTTTTATTGCATTATTTCGTGTTTTTGAAAGATGCACGAATCTGTAATTTACACAAGCCACTAACCGGCGTACAGCCACTCAATGTGGCAGGGCTCCAGCCACTGTTCGTACATGTAGACGTAACAACGGCGCCAGCTGGGCGGCTGTTTCGGAAGCATTTCTGTGTTGCCACAGATTCAACGGGTACATTACCGCTGATTAGATTTGTGTATGTGACCGTACCACTCGCAACAGTCAGTGGTGTACATGTTTCTGAACAGATGATATAATGAATAAAACTGACGGCTTCTTAGGTCTATTTAATAAAATTCGAGTAATTAAATTAGATTAAACTGATGCAAATATAATTACGGTCTATTTTATGAAAATATCGCAGCTATGAAATTGTGAAATTGCAAGCGATTGATTAGAAAGCAGGAAATAGTCGTAAATAGCCGGAGATTGAGCAGTTCCTATGCTTTCTATTCCATGATACCACAATCGCGACTGTTTTGCGAACTGGGCCTTTAATGCTAATGCGATAACTGGCCGGAGGTGATGTCAGTTTGTCGTACTACTAGGCAAAACTTGCACTTATATCAAACGCAACTACACTCGAAGATATCCTTTTAATTTATGAATAATCCATCACTAGGAGTGAAGAGCTCACATTTATGTGGTTCTATAAAGGAAAAAGCTGCGTTTGAAGGGGCCTCGCCGAAATGGGGGATCCCTTGTCTCTGCTGTATCGCCCCCGCTAGTTGCAAGCGAAGTTTAATAGACTTTTTCTGCTTTAGAAGCAACAGGCGTAGATAAAATTTATGAAAACACCCACTTAGAACACAGGTGCCCAGTCCAGTTCCCCAAGTGCCGTCAGCTTTACATGACGCGGTCGCTGCTCCACTAGTTTTAAAGCCGTAATTGCACGTCAAGGTGATAGTGGTTGTTGGAAGATTGCAAGAGGCGTCGGCTGCCGCTACTGCTCCAGTCACTGCCCATACACCAACTGGATCCGTTGGCAAAGTGGTACTGCAGCCTGAAATTTTCAACTGTCATAATAGGCGCCTACGGGTACATTTATCAGCGAATAAACGAGGACCGCTGGTTGACTTGAGGAGAGATTCATTTTCACTGCGACTACATTATAGGGTTGACGACAAGGAGGAACATCAAAACGGTGTCATCAACTCTTGAGAGTATTCCTCAATTTTTGAGCAGTGGTGAGAGTATGTATAATGGCTCGGATACGTTTGGAAGGAGAGCTTTTTTTTCAGTACTTCCCTCAATTCATGTTTACCTCGGCTATTTCCACCCCGCGGACATTGCTCTCTGAAAATACCGCTGAAGCCAATAAGATGGCAGTTTAGATAAAATGTCGACTTTAATAGCCAATATGCTTACACTTTAGGCAGGTACTGCTACTAAATGAACCATTCCAGACGCCCGAAACACATGAGGCTTTATAAGTCTTCGTCGCTGGAACGGCATAGCCGGTCGAGCATTTCAAAGTGGCAATTGTATTTGACTCGTAAAAGCCGGCCACATTTGCTGGAGAATAGCTCACTCCGGCAACATTCGCCGCAGATGGAGCCGTAAGGTCAGAGCAACCTACAATTAACGTAATAATGAAGCCATCGCGTCCATTTGTGAAGAAGTAATTGCAATAAAAAGGAACAAAAGTAAAACAACAATTTGAATTAATTACATGCATTCGACGACGTAGAATCCGAATTTCGCATTTCTTTGTTGAAATATGCTTCAAATGAATGAAAAATGAGAAAAAGTGAATGACATCTTCGGCATCCTATCACCTTTCTAGTCGCTATTCGTTTATTTAAAGCTCGTTTCAGCGAATACGTGAGAAAGTCAGATTTTATGTCATCGGATGCAAACTTTAAAGACAATTTGCGCTATGATTTCAGTTCTACATTTATCAAGTCAATCCAGAAAAATAACTTTTCAAGTTAGTAGTACTCCTCAGTGTCGAAAAGAAAAGAATTTAGGGCTGCATCTTGATAGGTAAAATTTCATTCCTATTTATAAGCTCTATTTCAATGAGATTAAAATGATTTATGGTGGGAAATTTGAGATTTATAAAATACAATTAATGCATTGAAATCATTGCAAATTAATAACCATGATCAGAATGAAGCGCCTACCCTATAGGTGAGACATTTAACTTGCGAGAATATTCAGCCTTCCTCAAAGGATGAAGAAAAAACTGTGAAAAATTGCAGAAACACCGTGCCCATGGTTGACGGTCTTACCGCATTTAGCAGCACCGCTTGCATTCCAGTTTCTCGGGGTAAGAATCGAAGTGCCACATTTTAAGATCGTCTTGGAACCACTAGTGTGAAAATTGTCATCGCATAAAAGCGAAACCACATCGCCGTTGGCATAGCATTTCTTAACATCTTCTGGGAAAGATTCCACCTGTCCCCACTTTCCGTTGGCTACCACTGGCAAGTCCTTACAACCTAAAGTCGATGACACATAAGCACTTGAGCTGTTTAACGAAATGAAAACGCACAGGGCAAACAGTCGGGAAGGTTAGAGGTAGGTTCCCATTTGCCGGTTTTTGGGCCTGTTGCGACGCAAGTTGCTGTAGAAGGTGCTGACGGGTTTGGAGTTGCATCCGCGTTGCAAGTGACCGTTGCTACCGAACCGACACGAATATCATGTGAGGCTTGCAAGGTTGAATAAAACCGAATAAGGCTTGACACACTCGCTGGACAGAAAACTGAAAAAATAAAACTGTATAGCGGAGTCACTGCATGATTTGAAAAATTTACAAGACTTTGATTGTTAAAGTTATTGCTTTGAAGTTACTATTAAAAATGTAGATAATATACTCGACGTATTTCTATAGAACAAAAACTTGGCAGCTAAATGATTAGCACATACCATTCCCTAAAGTGCAACAACATTCATAAATTTCATAGCAGTAAATGGAAACGTATCAAATCATTTGTATCTATCAATCCCCATACAACTTTTTGGTTACTCCAAATAAATTTAATTAAAGTTGATCTATGAGCTATTTAATGACAAACTTACTCGGAGTACAACTAGATCGATTGGCTTTATTAAAAGGGAAATCCTCAGGCCAATAACCATTGCCATTGCTGGCGAACTTGCAGGTTATAGACGTTAAACTAGAACTTGACGGATACGTATTGTTATCGCATGTCAGAGTGGTGCTTTCATATTCCGAGAAACAACTTTGTGCCGAAGGCGACCACGATCCTTGGGCAAGTAGAACTGACGGAGGAGACGAGGCACAGCCTAAAGAGATTTAAGTATTTGTTCATAGCATGCATTTATCCAGTTGAACAAAAGTAGTTGGTTATTAGACAATATAGTTTTAGCAGTAATGAAGAACACTTTCTACAGCGTGAAAATTAAAATTTTAATCAGCTAAAAGATCAGAACATATTGAATAACATATTTTAGAATACCTCAAATATTACACAGGAACAAAAATGATGATTGAGGTGTAAAAGGGGATTATAATATTACCATAAACGTCTACTTTTTCAACTTCGACTAACCGCTCATATCATGCCGATTCAAGATTAATGTTCTGCTACAAAGTTCGCTCATCACTTATTTATTTTATAACTGTTGACTCACATCTTTCGCAAGTTGTCAACGACTCCAGTCCTGTCCATTCGCCATTCACACAAGTTACGGTCACCTTGGACGTATCTTTCTTCGCGAAGTTAGCATCGCATGAAAGAGTAGCAATGGTGTTTGCTTGAGCGTATCCGTCGCTTAATGGTGGACTGTAGACAAAGCTGCTGTTCATTTGAGGCAGTTCTTTGCATCCTGAAAAGGCTTTTATACCATGAGACGATATTGGTTGCCTTGTCAGTTATTTCCTTTTCAAGTTTTAAGTATTCTTTCCGCGTAGAGGTGACGCGTGTTATGTTAATTGCAATCAAAGCAATCATCGTCTCGTTTTACGCACAATTCTATAACGAGAAAATCTCACCGCAAGAGCCCAAGTCTGTTCCCCATGACAGATCGTCTAAGCAAGTAGCCGATGTAGTCCCATTCGAGTGGAAGTTCTCATTACACTTCAGAACAATGGCATCGCCAGGCAGAGAGCACGTGTTGTCCAACGAGCACGTTTCCGATGACCACTCTCCATTCTTATCATTAGGAACTCCATTACAACCTAGATTTACAAACACGATTACAAAAAAGCTTACTTTAGAAGATCAAAGCCGACGCACAGCAATGCATGAAAGACTAATAAATTGTTAAGGCAGAACTTACATGCTTCGCAGGTGTCAGTAAGAGAATTGTTCCAAGCTCCATTAATGCAAAAGGCAACTTGTGGTGTTCTCAGGCCAAACCCGCTATTGCAAATCAAAGTGGCGACTGCATTCGCTTCGAAAGCTCCATTTGCTGTTTCAGTATCGGGCGAATACGAAAGCGAACCATTTATAAAAGTTTCATTTATTGGTGGGCAGCCTAGAATACAAACCAAATGCTTAAATAGATCGATCAACGTATCATCCGAGAAAGCGACAATTGAAAGTATGTCGGCAAAGTTAATCGTTAACAAAAGTGTTAAAGGGTTCCACGTCCCAGAGCTCTATATACCACAGGTGAGGGTGTAGAGTTTGAAATGAGCGCAATCTCATTTTGGATGCGCAGCTTGTAACCGTAGAGTTTAGGGGATGTAGGGGAATTCAGCTCTGACAACGCACTTTTTTTGTTCACCCAAAAGACTACTTTAACGATGTTAATCTCTAATTTGTACCCAGTTTTTACGTTAGGCTCGCCATTACTTTGCTAAACAGCTCATATGAGGGATGATAGCATCAACGATTCTGGGGCGTACAATCTCATTTGCGCTAAGTGCTCTTTATCAATCGCATAAATAAATATAAATTCAGCCGATTTCATTTAATTCAGCTTGCATTTCGGTTACAAAGCTGTATAATAGTAACTCTCATGAACGACCCAAACAAAAGACTATATTTTGGGATCGAAAAAATATCTGAAATGGTTGAATCGGAGTAAACTCTGCTTTATTTCACGCACAATTTCATGATTACTAAATCTCACCGCAAGTGCCCAAGTCTGTTCCCCATGACAGATCGTCTAAGCAAGTAGCCGTTGTTGTCCCATTCGAGTGGAAGTTCTCATTGCACTTCAGAACAATGGTGTCTCCAGGTAAAGCGCACGTGTTGTCCAACGAGCACGTTTCCGATGACCACTCTCCATTCTTATCATTAGGAACTCCATTACAACCTAGATTTACAAATGCAATTAGAAAAAAGCTTACTTTGGAAGAATAAAGCCGACGCGCAGCAAGGTTTAAAAACTTTGACAACTTGTTACGGCAAAACTTACATGCTTCGCAGGTGTCAGTTAGAGTATTGTTCCAAGCTCCATTAATGCAGTAGGCAACTTGTGGTGTTTTTAAGCCAGATCCACTGTTGCAGATTAAAGTAACAGCCGTGTTGGCTTCATATGCACCACTTGCACTCTCGGTAGAATAGCTGAGTGTTCCGTTCGTGAACACAGTTTCAATTGCTGGGCATCCTAAACGTGCGGCGACTAGATCGATTTCAATAATTCTAATAATCATCACATACCGCATGAAGCCAGGCCAGTTTCCCATTTGCCGTTCGACAAACATTTGGCGGTTATTTTCGTGCCATTTGCATCAAAGCCGTCATTGCACATAAGCGAGACGACATCGTCCTTGACGAAGCATTTCTTAACGACTTCTGGGAAGCTAGTCAACTGATCCCACACTCCATTTGGCGTCGTTGGCACTGCTTGGCAACCTGAAGTCGATGCAACATAAGCACTTGAGCTGTTCATCGAAATGAAAACGTACAGCGCAAACAGTCGGGAAGGTTAGAGGAAGGTTGCCATTCGCCGGTTTTTGGGCCAGTTGCGACGCAAGTTGCTGTAGATGGTGCTGATGGATTTGGAGTTGTATTCGATTTGCAAGTGACCGTTGCTACCGAACCGACACGAATATCATGTGTGACTGCTACGGTTGAATACGGTCGGAGTATTGGTTTAATCGCTCCACAGATAACTGGAAATAAACGAAACTGAACTGCGGAGTCATTACATGATTTGAAAAATTAAAATTACTGCTTTCAAGTCACTGTACAAATGCAAGTGACATACTCGATGCATTTTTGAAGGATATACACTTGGTAGCCAAATAATTAACATTTAATTTCCCCTGAAGTGCCATAGCGCCCATAAATATCTTAGCAAAAACGGAAAAGTATCAAAACATTCCTTTTTATTCATCCTCCTACAACTGTTTTCAGTTTATGTCGATCTCTATTTAATGAGAAACTTACTCGGAGCACAACTGGAGCGGCCAGGATTAAAAAGAGGTAATACATCGTCAGGCCAATAACCATTGCCATTGCTGGCGAACTTGCAGGTTATAGACGTTTTACTAGGAGTCAATGGATATGTGTTGTTGTCACATGTCAGAGTGGTGCTTTCATATATTGAGAAACAACTTTGCGCCGATGGCGACCACGATCCTTGGGCAAATCCAACTGACGGAGGATTTGTACGACAGCCTAAAAAGATTTAAACATTTATTCATAGCAGGCATTTATCCAGTTGAACAAAAGTAGCTGACTATTAAGCCATACAGCTGTAGCAACAGTGAACAAAACACTGTACGGCGTGAAAATTGAAGTTTTAGTCAGCCAAATGATCAGTGCATATTGAATAACTTTTTTATAGAATATCTCCTCAGATGGTCTCATAGGAATTGAAAGGATGATTGAGAGCTAGAAGTGGATTATAATGTTATCTTAAACTCCTACACTTCTACCTTCTGTTATGTACTCATATCATACAGCTTGCAAGATTAATTATCACCTACAAACTTGTTCAGCGTTCATTTAGTTAAAAATTCTTAGCTTACACTTTTCGCAGGTTGTCAACGTCGCCAGTCCTGACCATTCGCCATTCACACAGGTCACATTCACCTTGGACAAATCCTTCTTTGCATAGTTAGAGTTGCATGAAAGAGTAGCAATGGTGTTTGATTGAGCGTAACCGTCGCTTAAAGGTGGACTGTAGACGAAGCTTCCACTTGTTTGAGTTAATTCTTTGCAGCCTGAAAATACTTGCATGCAGATCGATAATATTCATTAGTTTCTTCAATCTATCTTAAAATTCATATTTATGCACGATTAAAGAAAGAAGTTCGTTTGTACGACGAGATGTATTACCGCAGACAGCAAGATTATTGGTATTCCATGAACCGTCATCTCTGCAAGTTGTGGTCGTTGTTGCGCCGCTAATGTGAAAATCGTCGTTGCACATAAGCGAAATTGATGCCCCAGGCAAGTAGCACGTGCTATTGTCGCAATCTCCCCAGACTCCATTGACATCGACAGGCGGTTTACTGCAGCCTAAAATTAAACAGAAATGCATTCTGTTATATTACCTAAAGCTTTATCAGAGCATGTATAAGAAACATTTCAAACTGAAATTAGCTATTTTTAGCAGCAAGAAAGGAACTTTCGTAACTGCTTTTCTTCTTTCAGAAGATTTCTGTTTTTGTAAATCGGATGCCATAGGGATCGTAAAAGTATTATTTATAATTGTAGAAATTTTTTCGAACGCAATCACTGCTGAATGCTAGCGAGCAAGGTGATTTAAAGTCAAATTTTTGATATATGACAGAACAATAAATGACGTCATTAAGGGATGAATAGAGGAAAAGTAACTCTTACATGGAACACACGCAGCGAGCGACTCCTCATTCCACGAGCCATCCGTGCACGTCGCGAAAGCTGATCCGTTGCTGCTTTGCAGTCCGTACCCCTCGTCGCACGAAGCCAACGCAACGGCTCCACTTAAGTGCAAAGCACCCGCCGGATAGTACGTAAAACTTGTGTCATCGCGAGTAAGAGGTGGGCATGCCTTAAAAATTATACAATCGTTAAGAAGCCGCCTTTCATATCACTTTTTTGAAGAAAAATTCTGCCGGAAAAGAGCGAATACTGCAATCGAATCTTTATTCGATATTTTTGACGCAGTAGCACTATTGTGCTCTGAGATTTAAGATCACCGACTCGCGCGTAGTCAAAAAGGGAAATTTACTAAGGATTGATAAATAATTGTGATGCAAAAAATTTGGTAATAATTAATATCAGTAACGAAAATGCATTTATGGATATGAATTAATGATGCCTTGCGAATAACTGCAGATATTTGACGTTGAAAAAGGGACGTTCGACGCCGAACGCATCTAGTTACAATGAAAAATTTGATAATTGCTGACCGGCTGGCAATCGTTTAGCAGCGACACATTCCATTTTCCATCTGGCTGACAAATGGCGGTTGAAATGAGGCCTGGCACTTCCGCTGCATCCGAAAAACACGTGACTGTCGCTGTTGTTCCAAATGGCACCGTGTCATTTGTCGTTTCACCGTTGCTGTAGGTAACATTTGCGTAGAGCAACTCGGAAAACTTGTCGCATAGCACTAAAAGATTAACATCTCACTCAGAGCAATAATCATTCACATATTCACGCATGTGCAAGGAGTTAATGAATTACAGACGTGAAGAGGAAAGATAACTGTAACATATTCTAAGAGCAAAACCGCGTATTTCTGCTCGGTACCAATTTCAGAGCACACCAGCGCAAGATTTTTCACATTTTCTGATTCTTTTTAATATTAAAGCCAACTGAATACCTGGTACGCAAGTAGCTCGTTGAAAACCAGGCAATCCATCGGATTCAGGCCACGACTGCTCAGCGTCGTCGCAGTGAATGCTGGCCAACGCTTGGTCAGAAGGAGTGTAGCCCTCCTCACACGTCAGAGTGATATTCTCGGTGGAGGTATAGCAGTTTGCTGTTGTAGTGCTCCATTCTCCATTTTCAACCGTTGGGAGCGTGGTTGCGCAACCTCAATAGCAAATGGAACATTATAGATTGTGAAGCAAAAATCTGAGCGACAGCATTTATAAAGCAAACCATCATCAGCTAAATACTGTTGTACAGTTTAAAAGGTTACATCAATGGGAACCCGAGAGGTCTCCCCTATAGGAGTTCCGAAAATGAGTTGAACACATGAGCGTACCTTCCATAGAAAGAATTGGAAGGGTTGAAAGTAAATTTTTATCTCCTCGAGCGAGAGATTGCCAATCTGCTTGAACAACCACTACTTTTTTTGGATATCACATTCTTTGGCGCTCAAGATTGAACAAAGTTTGCTTACATTTCTCGCACTCGGACAAGCCGGTTGTGTCCCACTCTCCATTAACGCAGAGAGCCACCAGTTTTGCACTGGAATTCGAAAAGCCAGCGTCGCAAATTAGTGTTGCGTCTGTGTTTGACTGATAGAGATTGTTCGTTTGATCGGGTACGAAGGCGAAAGTTCCATTTGGCCAAGTTAGCGAGGGGCAGCCTGAAAAATTAATCAAATTCAAGGTTTCTCTTTCTTTTTCCTTCTTCAACCGTACCGCAGGAATCGCCGTCCGTCCAAGTTTGATTTGCCTGACATGTGATGACAGCGATTCCATTTGAGTGGAAATTTTCGCTGCAAATCAGATTGACTGTGTCCAACTCAAAATGGCATTGTTTAGTGACATTCCACATTCCGTTGTCAGGCTCTGAAGGTTGTTCGCAGCCTAAAATATTTGCCATTTAAACGACAGATATCTGAAACATTGTCAATTTGCATTTTCTTGAACACATTTTGACGCTCAACGTCTGACTTGATCTCACAATCAGGAATGCAATGCGGTTATTCAGGATTAACTGACTACAAAGTGCTAAAATCAGAAAAGACCCGTAATTACATGGCTTGCAAACGTCGGCAGCAGGAGTTGCTGTCCATTGACCCTCAACGCAGGTTGCCAGTGCGACCATCGGGTCAGGAAGTCCAAACCCATTTGAACACTCCACAGTTGCGATGGTGTTTGACTGGTAGGCGTTGTTTGTAGCTGAGGGGATGTAACTGATAGTGCCGTTTTCGTACACCATCTCGATAGGAGGACATCCTGCAAGTTATTTCGATTGCACATTTATTCTCTGTGAACGCAAAAGTATTTAGCTCCTATGAGGTATACCAATGAATGTCTCTTTAAGCTTTTGCATAAGATTTCGAAAATATGCTGCAAATAGCAAACGGAATAATGAAACTGAAAAGAAGAACGCGTTCAGTTTCAAAATAAAAGGAGCATTACCGCATTTGGCTAGGTCAGTAGTATCCCACGAGCCATCAGGACTGCAAGTTGTCGTTTTTGTCGCCGAGCTGTTAGCGCGAAAGTCTTCGTCGCATACAAGACTAATTGAATCTCCTGGCAAATAGCACGTTCCGTCCTCGCCCCACTGTCCATTGCCATCACTCGGCCTTGTTCCACTGCAGCCTAAATTTGGGTATGGCTTCTGAACGAACAGCCAAGAGAAATTATACTCTTAGATTTTCCTGAGCATAATCTTTTCTGCTTGCATTCAGAATTAACAGTTTTGGCGTCCTCATTTTGCCCATAAATAGTAGTCTCTAAGCTATTACTTGTAATTTTTTTCTTTGTTACATAGTTCTATATAGCGCATTATAGCGCAACTACGAACAATGGCGAAACATATCGCCCAGTTTCTGCTTATTCCATATTACAATAACACATTCTAAATGTGCAAATATTAATAAGACGATTACAAATGCACATTATACTTTATCCTCTTCATGGGCGTCAAATAAATGTCCCTGACTACTAAATTGGAAGCAAAACCGAAAATAAGTTTTAGTTAATTTAGTTGCAGCGGCTTCAAGCGGGAAAAAGCTGACAGAAATACTTGAAAGGCAACTGTGAAACAGGAAAAAATAATAAAAGGCAATTTATTCTTACAAGGAATACACGAAGCCAAGTCGCTTTCTTCGACCCAGATGCCATTCGTGCACGTCACATTTGTCGAACCGTTTTTGGCGAGTCCGAAATCGGGTGCGCACGAAATTATTGCAACTGCTCCATTCAATTGCGCCCCAGCCGCCGGATAATACTCAAATACAGTATCAGAGCGGGTCAGAGGTGGGCAAGTCTGCAAAATAAGCGTTAATTGTAAATTTCTCATCACTCAGCTTTTTAATGACTAAAGCAGTTCCTCAAGCTTCTCGGGAGCTCTCTTTTAGAAAGAAATATAAAAACATCGTGAAAGTTACATGTTTCTTTCGGATGAGGAAAGCTGCGATAAAGCGTGCCGCCGCGAAATACTTTAAACTGATAATTTAAATTAGGCAGTACTAGAAATATATTTCATTGCCCATTCAGCGCCATTATAGCGACAATTGACGACTTACGAGTAAGCAGTCGGTCAGCGTTTGCGTATCCCATTGTCCCGTCGAAAGGCACGTGGCAGTAGTAACTGGCGCTGGATTTGTACTTGGCACAGCGGGATCGATGCAACTAACAGTAGCAGTGGAACCCGAAGGTATAGTTCCATCTCCGTTTTCGCTACTGTATGTGATATTGCCGTGGATAAGATCCGGGAGCTTCGTACAGACAGCTGGAAAGACACACATATTTTGAAGTACATGCCTGCGGTATTTTATATATATTTATATGATTCGATTTGAATATCCGAAATCGGAGGTCCCGAGAGCGGTCTCATTTCGGTGTGTTCCCTCATCAGAGTTTCAAGGAGGAGAATGGAAATACCACATCAAACTCTCATATTAATTATCCCAATGATCACAAGGGGACTGTTGCATATATCGTCATGAAGTTGCTCTAATTACAATGTTACGAGAAACGGGACATGAAAAAGGTCTCTCTCAGCTTGGGCAGTGGCCTATGAGATAATATAGAGATGTATTTTATTCATATACATTTTTGACGGATGCCCACCACAGTTTGTCAACCGAACGGAAAAAGGCATAAAGACTTTCTTATCAAGTTCTAAGAAACATTTTAATTGATCATCATGCCCTGCATTTGATCTAATCAGCAAGTTTCAGCAAATTCTTAACTGAATAGTTGGACAGTGCACTACAGAATGTTTATGCAACCTTTATCTTTTCTTTCGAGTAGATTCAGCCTAGTCGGCTGCTTTTCTCCCTGGCTCATGTCAGCCTGATTTAATGGCTTAACCTTACTTGAAATTGCAACCCGTCAGATCTGTATACTATAACGTCTGATATCGGGATGCGCGAGCACGGGATACTGTTTGTTAAAAGAATGAAGCAAGTATAGGTGCATAATTTCGCTTGTACTTCTTTTACCTCAAATTTTACAACATCTCTATCGATATGCTACTAACAGTGGGAAGGAGAGATTACGTATACTACTTTTAAAAACGCTCAACATCAAGTTTATGGCCCTCTGTCACTCTCTCTAGGACATGTACATGAAAGATGCTGTTTGGTAACAAGTCCTGATATTCAGTACTCATATTTGAAAATAACCATCCTTCAGAAAAAATAGAGGTCTTACCTGACTTGCAAGTTGCCCGCTGGTTACTGCCTGCTCCACCTATGGCTGGCCATCCCTGACCAATGACACAATTTATGGTTGTGTACGCGGCAGGTGAAGCCGCGCTGTTCGCGTTACAAGTCAGCGTTACAGCTACGTTTGGAGTGTAGCAGCTTTGCGTCATTGTCGTCGTCGTGCTCCATTTGCCATTCGCCTCAACTGGGAGCGCCGTCTCGCAACCTTAAAAAATGACAACCCATTGGTACCCAGTTCTCTCACTAGTAGTCCGACATGCGTCGGTGAAAAAAACGAACACTCAGTGCAGTTCGATAGGCTTCCCACTCCGACCCAAGCTCCGTTGGTACACGTCGCTGTTGTACTGCCTGTCGTTGTCGTGTAGTTGGTATCGCATGTGACTGTAGCGATCGTGTTTGCTTGATAAAATCCGTTCGAATCCACTGGGGAATAGGTAAAGTGACCATGATTCGGCGTAGGAGTCAACGATCCGCAGCCTTAAAATACTCGGCATTATCAAACGATCAGTTGTAAATCAAATTATCGATGGATTAGATGTTCGATTTAAATAAATAGACGTAACTGTTCAAGACGGCAATAGTGAAAAATATTGGATCTATTTTTTTCCTGCGTTGCGTATTTACCATTCACCAAATGCCAAACTAACTAAAAATTTACCATATAGCTCTTTTTGCAAATTGTCAGTCAATTAGTGGCATTCACGTTGGGAGCGGTTAAACGAATAAAGATGAAAATGAACAGCCGACGTACCGCACGTGCCGAGGTTAGTTCCCCATGTACCATCAGGCAGGCACACTGTAGTTGTCGAACCGTTAGCGTGGAAGTTTCCATCGCACGCCAACTCGATGCTGTCGCCGGGAACGAGGCACGTACCGTTGTTAATGTTGTTCACCGAGCAAGTCGTTCTTTTCCATTTGCCGTTCGCAACGGATGGCAGAGCGCTACAGCCTGCAAGCCACTATATTAATGTCGCTGTGCGTTTAATTGAACGCTGACGACCGCAAGCATCGTACATTGACGCATCAAACCAAGTAAGCGTTAAGTTCTCTTCTGTGATACCAAATATTAGTCTCGTATGGAATGGAAGATGCAAGTACCAGGGATGAGATTAGATATTTCGCTTACCAAATGCAATCAACGGGAGAAGATCTAGTGACATTTCCGTAGCGTTGAAAATTTATAAAGCGTACAGCAACAACTAAATAATATATTGTGAAGGTATTTTTCAGTTAGTGATAATGACAGTACTCGGATGTGTATACCTCCCTTTAATGCAGCATGCAAGACATTGTCACTAATGTTCGCTAAAATTGCTGAAAGTCCCCCTCTTTGATTGTTCAACTCGTATACTTTGGTCACACTCTTGACCAAAGGCCAAGCCTTAAAGTAATGATAAACCTATATAACAAGAAAAACAAGGACTGGATCTGATACGACAGTTTCACTATATTTTCAGTGTCATTACAATTGTAAACGGTATAGCGCGACGGTAAGAAATCAGTAAATGAACTTACAGCTGACACATTTCCCCAGAGACGCGAATCCGGTCCAGCTACCGTCGACACAAGTGAGAATCTTCGGCGCGCTGACGTCCGCAAATCCGTAGCCGGTCGCACATGTGACCGAAGCCGTCGCATTGGTAAAGTACGGCCCGCTCAACGAACCGTAGGAAACGGTGTAGGTCGCATTAGCAGGTAGGGGGGAGCACGCTAAAAAAACATTTATACAAAAAGATTTTTCAATGATTAACACTTTTTTGAACTTTAAATTGCGTTGAAGGGACGACTGAAATTAGGACACCGCTGAAAGGAGCTTAACTTTCTCTTCAATTTTGGCGGCAAAGCTTGAGAACTGAACTGCTTCTTGCATCACAGGTACTTTTGATTTCTTAATAGTTTCCTGAATTTTTTGCACTTGTGATTTAGTCTGTAAATGGTCGAAGTGTTCCATTCAACCCTCAGGGGCCAATTTCATAAAACTATTGAGCTGTTGAGAATTGAGAATTGAGGAATTGAGGCGCACGCCAATTGGTCAGATTTGAATTTCAACCAATGCGAGCGCGCCTCAATTCCTCAATTCTCAATTCTCAACAGCTCAATAGTTTTATGAAATTGGCCTCAGGGGTAATCATAAGTTCTGTCCCAGAGTTGCCATCTGAAGGTAGCGGGTTCGAGTCCCAAGCCAGTTAGTTGCATATTCCACTGCGTTTATTGCAGAAATTAAATACCTTTTTGACAGTACTGCTGCGCCTCAGAAGGGACGTTCCATCCGTTGGCAACGACATTAGGACCGTAGGGATGTCCACAGATAAAGTCCCAGTAGTTGTGAGTGACGATTGGTGCGTATCCATTGGTGCAGCCGGTGATCGTTGCGTACGTTCCGATGGGCACTTTACCGGCCGTTACGGTCGTTGGGGATGAGAGTACGGCGAAGTCGGAGTAGTTTCGGGTTGTGTAGCTGACGACAGCGTTCGCCAAGCTGGGTATCGACGAGCTCGAGAGGATGGGGCATTCTAAATTGCAGATGCTTTTAATGACGGTCATTTAGCTATAGATAAAACCGAAGAATTCACGAAATGGATATACAGTTAAGATTAGCCATTTATTAATGCTAACTGTTTCTCAAATACTTTTCGGATCATTGGTTCACCTACATTCGTTTTGTCATCGGATAGAACGCTTGAAAGAAGACCGCTAAGAGTGCACACATGTACATCTCATAGTCTATTCCGAGTCGACTCAAAAATCATATGATGTGGAAATATGCCTATCACCCGTTCAGAATGCGCAAATCCAAGAAGATTAAGGCTGAGGGAGGGAGGAGACAACATCCTGTTTCTTCTCATTTTAAGCTACCCTGAAGCTTGTTTTATGAAAATGTAGCGAGAAGAAGGGACTGAATTCTGCATTGTCACCACCATAGTATCAACAGCGCACATGAGCACCATACTGTGTTGGCAATGCGCAATTGAGCTTCAATTTTCAATAATTCCATGAATGAGATCTCCGGTTGAGCGACGTGCAAAGGACAGAGACATCATTGGAGCTGTCGTTATCATTAGAGAAAGTTAGGTATTCATTGTTTCATATTAGAAACGTATGAAGCTATTGAAAGTTGACAACACTTAACTTACCGTATTGCTGCGCCGTGGCCTGGACAGTTAGTGGACCACTTGTTGAATATTTATCCCAGCAATATGTGATCATTGCGAACATGTAGTCGGGAACGTTTACGCCGGTGCCAAGAAAAGTATTTAAGGCGCCCGTAATTCCACTTTTGCTTTGGGAATTCCATGCGGTAGGGGTGGTAGCGCAGTTTGTACAGGGTGTAGAAGTACAGGTACACGTGACATTTGGTTGGTTAATGTGAATAACGTATATGGTCATATTCGTTTCCGATTGGCTAAAAATCAGGCGGTCAGTATACATATTCGAGAGTCAATTTTACACTTCACGATTGTGGCTTATTGTGCGCACGTAATTATGGATTAGTTGCATCAACGTTCTCAGCGATAAATACAATTTTTACATAGTGTAGGGCAATCCTCTAAATTTGCTTCATAGCCCTATGGTAGAGGCCTTATCTTATGCACACTGTTTCACCCAGTCAAAAGAAGTCTTTCTTTTCCTAGTTATACTTTGTTGTCTTTTATTTGTAAATGAAAGCAAAAAGCTGCGTTCAGTAAAGAAATCGATTCTGTCAAGAGAAATTAATACATTCTCTTTATAACTCGTAAGTTTGAACTATGGTGAAACTAGGTTGACTGATCCTCTTCTAAAGCGACTACAACTGTTTTTCTTAACACCACCTCGCTCTCTGGTGAAAATTGGACTGATCGTGGATAAAAGCGAATGCAAAATTTCCTGAATAACTAGCTAGGTATCATTGGGTTGAAAAAGTTAGTATTTTAAACCAGATTGTAGCAGGGTTTTACAGTGGGGAGGGAGTAAGAGATGGGTTCATTGTGTACTGCGCATTTTCAGTGCATTTTGTATGTAAGCGCGCTAAGAGGACCCAGCATTTTTTAAGTTTTAAGAATCTATGTTGCTGTAGCATAAAAATCCTTCCAACCGCCGCATCCATTCAAATTGGTTGTGTGAACGCGTCGCTATCGCTATTAACTCCGTTTTATTGTTTAGTGCACAAGCAAGCCTGGAAAGCGGTCCTGATGTCTCTTGTCGACGCAAGGCCTATGTGCGATCAAAAGCGAAATGCTGAGATTTTCAAAAATATTGCCATTTAATCGAAAGATCATGACATAGACAGATAGCCTAGCTTGAGAAATCTTTGCTCAAAGTTAATAGCAGTTCGACGAATAACTGATAATGTTCTACCCTTCAAAATTGGGACGTGTTCGTCGGATAGCGCGCTACCAGTGGCCTTATTTCTGGTCCCTCGCTTTTTTGGCAACCCCATTTGCAAGCTTTGATTTTTTGACGAATTCGTCAACATCGCACAATGATAAAAAGCAAGAGGAGGCCTCAAAAGTAAATCAGTCGTAGCTAATTTTCTAGCTACGCCCCCATTGCTGCATGATTCTCTGTTGATAATAGTTACTGAGTAAGTGTTGATGTGCCAAATGGAGAGGTGATCAAACGAACATTATCAATGAAACAATGTTTGATAAAATATAGTATATTTTGAATAAATAATCTCTAAGCGGCCGATATAAATCTACCTAAGCGAAGCAATGTATGATCTTTTAAAAGCAGTGTGAGCGCTGATTTGAATATTGAAGAATTTGCTACTTACATTTTACTTGAGCGAACGGTAAGTCTGGCGGCCTGGGCGGCTGCCAAAGCTGCCGTAAAAGTATATGTTGTTTTCAGGTAGGACTCGAATCTGTTCAAAAACTGAAATACAGGAAATAAAAATTATTAGCTATGAATGCCTGACAATAGAAGAAGTGATGGCAGCGACAGGGGAAAATTATATTATAAAGCCTCTTTTGATCATTTGTACGGATTACATTCCTTTTACTCACCATCAAAATAATATGAAGCAATATTCTGTCTTCATCTTCTCCCCAACCTTATCGTAAAAGTGTATTTGATTAATGAAACGCTTACCAGTTTGCTTATGATGGAAATGTATTGCGATTCAACGTCACTGTCTTCGATGTAGATGAAGGGATGGGTGGTAGTTATGAAGTAAACATTGTCATTCGCAAGAGCCCAAGTTCTGTTACAAGCTGGGGCAGCTGTCACGGACACCGAACCAAACGCTACGGCGAGCGCGACAAACAAGAAAAACATCATCTCGTTTGTCTAATTCGCCTTAAATTTGATACAATTCGGATATGGCTACAGCAAAGTACACTGTACATGTGCTGTGATGCTCTGAGCAAACAGATATTTGGGTAAAAAATAGAGGATCAATAATGCATCAAATGAAGAATGTTGACTGCATAAAGCAAAGCTTGGCAGTGGACAATGCCCAGGGGGATACATGCCTTGATGTTTAGGGCTCGTGTAACCACATCGTCCCTTTTCTATTCATGCCTTCTAGTCGAGAAGTATAGGTTCTAAGTACCCAAATCATTGAAACTCGACCATCACTGAGGCGGGTTACTCTTAATACTATTCCCGAACTTAGGCCGATGGGAGGATTAAGTGATGTTTGTATAACTGAAAATATGAACGAACTTGATAGAGAAGCGAAACTGAAATCGTAGTCAGCATTTGCTTTGTGTTTCACAAAGGTTAAAAGATAGCACCCGACTTGCAGATATATTTTGCAATCGAGAGAGGCTGCCTTATTTTGTTTTACCGAAATTTAGGCGAGATAAATGGCAGTAAAAATGATAAAAGCAGCAACGATAAGTGGTGTTACGGTACCTACTGAATTGGTCAATTTGTGCCGTTGAAGCCATTTGTTCAATAATAAAGAAAGTAATGTAGAGATAAAAGAGAACCTGAGATGAAACCCGAAGCGCCTCTCGTTTTTGCTCCAAGAAATTTTAGTGTCGGATTACACCTTTACACCTAGCACAGCAATGGGATATGGATGGAAAAGTAGGAAGCAACCGAAAAAATATTGAGAGACGGACACATATAAGTCGCGAGGTGACTTACAGTACCTCTCCTCAGTGGAAATGAAAGGCGTGATACGGTATCTTATCGTACTCACCGGGCAAATGGACGAGGCCTACGGGACGAAAACGAACGGAGCCGAGGCCGAAGGGGCGACGACGAATGGGGCAACAGACGCCGAACAGGGCAGGTTGTCTGCCGATGGTGCTTGTGATTGGACCGTCACCTCCGACGCCTTTTATGCAGAATTTTGCGACTATCATTTGCAGGCGCTTTTGTCAAGCAAAACCCCACGCAAAATTGTCCCGCTGAGCTACCAAACGCCGCGGGAGCGATGTTGGCCACATGGCGTGAGCACTTAAATGTACCTGCGCATATTTCTTTCTATGTATATCAGTTTTAACGGCTTGAGTCAGTAAACTGGAAATAAAGTACTTTGCGCTTAGAGTTCAACTCAGTCTAGTCTCGGTCTGCGGATACATGTTCTAACTAAAGATTACAATAGTAGCGTAAGTTGCATTTATGAACAGCTGCTCTCTTTGAAAATATCCATTTGATTTTCGCATATTAGATTGCTTCGAAAAGTTTCAACGAAACGCGTATTGTTGTTGACAGACTAATTGACTATATCAATATCAAACGAAAAGTTATTCCACGAGAACAGGCGTGAAGACCGATGTGTTTAACCATTCCGTTGCGCTGTGCCATATTGATTGCAATCAGGATTATACTGTTACTTTGGCGTTTTTTTCATTTCTTGTTCACGTTCTGTGCTACTTCAGCATGGATGCTTTTCGAATTTCAGCATGTTTTTATTTTCAAATAGCGGTTTGTTAGTTGTTGGGCATTTTAACATTGCTCGCAAACAGAGATTGTTTAGTTCCGTCATCGGCGAATACGTGGATGTTGGCCGCTAGGCTGACGCAGAAAACTCGCTGGGGGTAAAAATTTATTAGTCGCCGAGCACGTGTCCCGCTGATATTTGGCAAAATTATGTTTCTCTGTGGGTTGCCTGCGCAATGCTTGTCCCTGGAAGTATTTTCAGGCTAAATATTCACTGAGCGCGTCGCCAACTTTCCATCGGTTTTTGTATCGTTCTGCGTGGATATTCGGAATCTTCATGTCGGGTGCAACCATGATTTTGAATATCATCACAACTCATTTGCCGGTACTTTTATTTGTTTTTTATAGTAAATAAGGGTAACCAATATTATTCAGTTCCATTGTCCAATAATTTCTCCAAACTCCACCATAGCGCCCATGTTTGTGTGGACTTTTACAAAATATTATACCTTCCATCTTTGACCACTATGGGCCGTTGCAACTAGAGACAGATTAGAGATAGGAAAGAACTTGATCGTTGAACAATATTAGCGGTAACATGGTGCCGTCTTTTCCGAAATTTGCTATTAAATGAAAAACCTTTGCGATTGTTTTAGGCATAGGGTGTACATGGGTGCGCTTTTTTGTGCGTTCTTTCATACATGGAATGGATTTTGCAGTTTGACAATCGAAGGCATAGATAAGTTTATAGTTTTTAGATTTTATTTTGGTTGAACAAAAAGCTGCGCATCAGCATGAATAACTTGTACGATTTGATATTGTTCGCAAGCATAGGTAGCTCAGTGAAATCATCTGCGAATGCGAGGATGTGTTTGTTCGGCCAACGTGGAAAACTCGCTGGGGGTAAAAATTTATTAGTCGCTAAGCACGCGTCCCGCTGATATTTGGCAAAATTATGTTTCTCTGCGGGTGGTGACGGGCACAGCTCTTCTTCCTTATTTCCGATCGACTGACGCAGAAAACTCGCTAGGGGTAAAAATTTATTAATCGCCGAGCACGCATCCCGCTGATATGTGGCGACGTTATGCATCTCTGTTGATCGCAGCCTGCGCGAATCTTCTTCCTTGTATCATTTTTCGCCAAGGTAGTTTCTAAGTGTATCGAAAACATCCTAACGGTTTGAGTTTCATCATTTGAGGATATTTGGCACTTCAATTTGAATTATATACGAGCTATTGTGTGACTTTGAAACTCATTCGCTGCTAATGTTTCGCAAACAAAAACTACGCCGTTACGAAGTCCAATAACTGTTAAGCTTATATGCGATAGGCGCATTGTTTCACATATCGAACTAGAGCCAACTGTGCATAGATTAATTTTGCAATCGGTGTAACGAAGCGGTTCGGTATAGAAACAGCTTTGCGTGAATTGAATAGGTGAGTCTAAGGCTGAGTTGAAGTCGTTGCATTTCATTGCAATATGCGCGCGCATCGGGCGCTTTACAGTATTGGAGTTGAAGATTTTTACCGTCCATGAATACCGCCGAATTTAGATACTAGAGTTGGTTATATCTTTCAACGGCCTCAGTATTCGCATCCTATGAGTACGCGTAGTCAGTTGATGGAATAGCCAGCCCTGGATCGTGAAAGGGTAAAAGCCAGCCCTGGATCATATTGCGGCGACTTTTGGATATAGTCAGATGGGATAGTCAAAGTCAAAAATTTGCAAACATTTTCTAAAGAGACTTTTAAAATCTCGTTTTCAGAGAGAGGACTTGGGCGTCGGCGTTTGAGTTTTAATGTATTGGCATTATGTCGGCCGGAATGTACCGGGTTCACCAAAAAGATGTAGTGTGAAGTAATGCCAATCTTTTCAATGGCCTTTTTAACGTTTTTGCAGGTTTTAAGGTAAAGGCTATGCCTCAAGGCAGACGGAATGCACTATCCCCCAACTGAAGCAAGTCGCCCTGCAGTCCCTCCCAAGAATTAGCATTGTTCTTAAATCGAATGGAAAGTGTGAGCTAGTCAGCAACTGGGCAGTTATTACCGTGAACCAGAACTGTATCATTAGTATTATTCAAAAATTTTTGGACCATGTTAACAACGCATTGCATGAACCACGCAAAACAACCTTTTTGCCTTCTTTCTCGAAATTTAAAATGACAATCTAAACTTTGCCAGATTTTACTTTGACTGAGCAGAAAATTATACATCAGCTTGCATATCTTGTTATGTAGTTTGTTTTTGCCAGCAAACAGATGTTATTCAATTTCGACAGCAGCGAACACCAGGATGTGTTCGCATCAGCTGACGTGGATCACTCGGTTGGGTAAAAACTCATTAATGGCTGAGTGCACGTCCCGCTGATACCGTGGGTGGACCTGATTTCGGCCACTTTTCACGAATTTTCACGATTACTTAAAAATGAAAGATTCTGGTAAAAAATTTGTGATAGGAAGGGATTACTAGACTATTAAGGAGTGTATATACGAAATTTCATGTCAAACCGACAAATTTGAGCGAAGATATACGCTGTGAAAGACGAGCACCTACGCCGTTTAACGGCAAAAAGGTGAACCTCATTCCGGCCACTTTGCACTTTGACAGCTTCTCAGAAATTTTTAATTCATGTAATAAAATCGTCCGTTGTACCAAAAGAATGGCAATCAAAAGTAGATTCGAATGATATATAGAGCTTTATTGGAAAGTAATTTCTTGAGAAGTTATAATCAATAGAAATTTAACGCTATTTCCCGCGGAAAAAACTGCTGCAAAATTCGGGTGTGCTCGAATCGGCGGCCATATTTTTTGATTCAGAGCATGAATCTCATAAATCTTATACTCAAAAGAAAGCTTATTATTCAGGCTTTCCAGTGATATCGCACTCGTTCGATTCTGTTTAGCTTTAGGGACATAACTTTACACTTTTATCGAAGTGGCCGGAATGAGGTCCCGGCCGGTATGAGGTCCACCCACGGTAGTGGGCGATATCATATTTCGCTGTGGGTAGGAAGCATGGTGCGCTTTCTTGTATGCAATATTTTGCTGGTGTGATTGACACGTTGGTTGTTTTGTCAAACAGACACGCATAAACTGCCGCTCAGGCGTGGACACATGCTTTCCGAGTCTGGAGCCGACTTTGGATTTCTTCAAAATCCGCTCCGAGATTCCGTAAATTTCAACACACTTACCCGAGCTCGAAATTGCTCGGGTGGAATAATCTGAGAAAAAACTGCATGGTTAAATTTTGAAATGTTCCGCGCCGAACCAATTTTTGCTTTTGAGCAATAAGTTGTAGAGCGTTACACGTAAAGCTATGAAAAAGTATGTTCGCATGAACTGAAACTTGCTTGTATTCTAAACAACTGTCATATGTCAAAGAAGTATGTCACGTGTGCGTCAGAGTCGGCAGCAACAGCAGTATTATTAGTAGGTTCGTTCGACAAACAGCCAACCTGTCAATCGCATCAGCAAAATATTGCATACAATAAAGCAAAGCATAGCTCGTAACCCGCAGAGAAACATGATATTATCGAATATTAGCGGGACGCATGTCCAGTGATCAACACATTTTTACCCCAGAGAGTTTCCACGTCAGCCGAATGCATGCACCCACTTTTTCGTTGGAGACAGACATAGCATTCACTATTTACTAGCATTTCCTCAAATAGTAATAAATGATCACTTGAAGATTGAGAACTTTCATGTATACAGAAGCTTGATTGTAGACCTCTCCTATGCGCCTATAGTATAGGCGACAATCTTGATCGATTTTTGTTCAAGTGCAACATTAGCCTGCGAGTGTTTATGTACTTTTGCTTACTGCTTCACTTTGACTCATTTGCTCTAGCGTAAGAATAGAAACTCGTCACCGGCGTATTGATTGAGCAATCCTCTAACAACAAGCAATAATCTTAGATGTGAAGTACGTATTGCTATGGCATTTCTCAAGAAATGTGCAAATTCGACATTCACCGTTCAAACTTCACATTCGCATTAACACAACACAGTACTTCGCGCTACTGTCGGATGGAACAGCTTTTGAAAGTGCATATTCAAAAGCTGATAAAAATGAAAAGCATAAATCGGTTGATAGAAGCGAGATTTGCGCTCGCGCAGTGTTACCGACACTTGTTGCATTGATTCTGTGACATATTGATTTATTGCAAATTATGTACGAGTGACATCGGGCAAACTCAACATTCATTGAATGAAGATAGGCGTCTAGGACATAGAGCACTGCCACATATACGCTATCTCTGGCCACTTGACACACGAGTTCGCGCATTCCCCCCATACGCTAATTGGCTAGAACGAGCCGAGTGATTCTGAATTTACGCATCGCAGATGATCAAACGCAAGAGTAGTTCGTTTGTTATATGCGAATACGCGAATCGTTGGTATCGTTTGGCTTTCATGTATGGACGGGTCTTACAACGAAATGGCCTTGGTGCATACATTGGTCGATATCACCGTACTTTCAGAACGCACAATGTCTGTGGTGGCGGCGACGGGCGACGAGCTCTTTAGCTTATTCCTAATTGGACGGCGTATATTTATTGCTCAGTATTTTGATGACTTGGTATTATTGTTATTCAGCACTGTAGTATACAGACAACGATATCAAAATCAGGTTGATTTGCGTAGGCGAGCTTAAAATGTGATTCATAGTCGCGTAACTGAGAGCGAACGTGTCTAATTGTAGGTGTGCGTGAAGAAATATGCTTTGCTTCTGTTAGACTAATGGAAGGTGTATGGACTACGCACATCTCAGGCGTAAACTTAATGTAAACCTAAATGGAAGCCTAATTGGTAAAATAAGCTCGCTTAACAAATTTCAACATGTTTTTTGGGCGACAAATTACACCGTACATTTAGAGGGAAATCAGCTTGGACAGGAAAGTAAAAGTTGCGAACGGACTCATTTTGTCGAATTTAGGTTGTCTGCGTGACGAAAAGCGAGGCTTTATCTTTTTTGTAGTGATTGATTGTGCAATGCACTTTGTGAATGTTGATTTTGTCAGTTCAGTGTGGGAACTATGATCTCCCGAGTCTCTAATCGACGTCGATTAATTATATTCACATGTCGCAGTCTAGGCTTGATATTCCAGCTAATTACTGTAGACTTGGTAGTTGATTCTGTTTTTCATATAAAGCTCTCCTATGATTCACATGCATTACTTTGCAAGCCATTTGTTTAGAAAATGACAATGAGCGACACATGGAATAAGGTGAAGACGCTGCTTGGCTTCAGTGAAGAATGCCAAAACAGCGGAATCAAGTCGCTGCGGGGAGAGTGCAAATGTCCCAAGTACTTTGAAGGCAGACTATGTGAGAATACCATCTGCGTCAACAACGGCACCCGCGTGCCGAGCGCTCTCAACCCAGAAGTTTTCACCTCTTGTCGCTGCTCGTATCCCGAATATATTACCGGTATTTTTGATTTCACGTTGGCTTCTGTGAAGAATATATCAATGCGACTCCCTCGAGATCGCCAAATTTTGCTGAAATTAGTTGTGGTTGTGGTTAACTCGGCCTCGTTACAGCCCAAGTTATTGGTGTTTCCTTTTGGAGCGACGTCGACTTGCAGTAGTAGCAACATGTCATCCTTTTTAGGGAACGCTGATGACCGATGAAATAATTAGCAGATATTCGATTAGCTTCGCTAGTGAATGCAGACACTCGCGCGGCAAATTTGAACAGAGTGCCATTAAACTGTCATGAATCAGTTTGCACTTTGTCAGTAATGATCGTTTATAAAGGGCACTTTATGTTTTTATTGGCTAAAAGAAAACGGCATCCGTTGAGCTTTATATCTAAACTATCGGAGCTCAGCGCTTCCCGTAAATATATGGAAATGTGCAGTATATGAGCATTGGCGAAAATAATTGTATGTAATAATTCAGTTCTCAACTAGAGCGCCTTGTGGGAACTATGCGAAATTATAAACGATATATTCCATTTTTCGTTGTAGCAAAACACCGTTTTACTGCATTTGCTGAATTTACTTATTTTGACTTGAGACTGCTGAATGTTCGGAATGGCGTGACAGCGATTTGTCACGATGCAGCAAATCGATTCGTAGTACGCTAATCAAAGCCCAAGTTTAGCCTAGCTACGCTCACATCATCTACGCATAATAGTTTTGTAGCGATTTTCCTTCTGAAGAATTTTAAGTGATTTAAGGTGCCAAATCTTACGTAGACTTATAATATACTTCTAATATTGACAGATTTCCTCGAAGAGCCATTAACCTACAAGTAGCGCGTCGACTTTATTATTTGTTTTGCAGGGAAACACTGTGAGATCATCAATTGTTCGAACGGCGGCATGGACTCTGGTTTGGGCGGTTGTAAATGTCTGGATAATTGGTACCACGGGCAGTTTTGCGAGTACTACTCGGCGCCGTGGGGGGCCATTCTCGGCGCGCCCATCGTCTTTGTCATTCTTGTCGTCTTCTGCTGCGTCATCTGCCGAATGGATCTCTGTCCGAGAAAACGAACGCGAAGAAGACGGTAATAGCGCCGCCGCTAAACTTGGCGCCATTTAAATACGCTTGCTAATCTTCGGAATTAAATTTATAATAATAATAAAGTGGATCAATGTTACCACTCTTTCTCGCGTCTACAAGTGATACCGCTGTATGGCGCAGAGATTAAAAACGCGCCGCCGTGAAATTGCTCCAAGAATACGAACAATTTAGGCGACCACTCTCATCGACTGATGCGACGTCGACAGTGCACGAGATTATTCCCGCTTTGGACGCGCCTCAAGCGGCCGCATTCAGGCACCATGAACTGCGTCTCGACGCGCTGCCCGTCTTCAATCCGTCCGTCATCGATAGCGATGTGAAGCCAAACGAACCTCCGCCCAGCTACGACGAGGTGATCGGGCACGGCGAACGCTTTCCTCCTTCCAACTCGACGCCTAATCGACCCGAACGTCTTCCACCCACTTATTCGCCCCCGTCCGACTGCCAACCGTCCCATTCCACCAATCGACAGCAACCGCCACGCCTCCCACCGGCTGAGTTCGTTTGACGCATTAAGCTGTATTTAATTGCGTAACGCTTTTGATCAAACTGTGCGGGTTGGTAACGTCCGCGCTCCTTCTTAAATCGATTTTACTTTGATGACACTGCCATTTTATTAGGCTAAAGTCGATAATTTGATAATTGTACGACAACCGAAAAGGCAATTTAGTGACACATCTTTTAATAATCAATAACTCTTCATTCGGGCACAACTTGTTCGTCATTCCTTTTTCTTTGAGCGTGGAATGTTCTTGAAAGGCAAATATAAGACTTTATGGTATCCAAGCAAAAGCTTGTAACCGTAAATGAACAAAAGAGAATGGATTTGGAATGTATTTTGGGCATGACGCTGACATGAAGCGATTTTAATGACAGTTTGTTCGACAAGGCGTTACGCAGTAAATAAACTACCCTAAGATGGTTTCTTTCATGTACAGTTGTTGTGTAAGCATACTTTGCCGTTCCATTTTCAGCCGCAGCATTTTATTTTGAATTTTCCTGTTGCTATTTACACAAAATGAATATACTCAAGAATATTCAGTCGATTTAGCCCTTTTTCTGGTAATAGGGGTTCATATCAAAAGAGCGAGTTCGTAGGTTAATCTGTGTTTGCTGCTTAATTCTCTTATCCGGAAATACGCTTCTACTATTTTAGTTTCTCTAACCTTTCTCTTAGATATAAGCGGAAGCTATGGAGGGAGTATCTTGATCAAAAACACACAAGT
Organism: Plectus sambesii; assembly: GCA_002796945.1. Classification (NCBI taxonomy): domain Eukaryota; kingdom Metazoa; phylum Nematoda; class Chromadorea; order Plectida; family Plectidae; genus Plectus; species Plectus sambesii. The sequence continues at coordinate 37,357 of NIUQ01000833.1, forward strand.
CTTATACATGATGGTGCATGCCGTTTTGCCGTTGGTTGCTATGATGATAAATTATATCAGTTCAGGTTGGCTGAAAATGATTATATTTTTATCGAAACAATGCCAGGGTTCTTTCCATATACTTTCTGGCTAGTAGCTTGGGCAGTTGAGACGAATTTCAGGAAATCCCAAGTCAAAATATGAGTCGAGATTGAAGGAAATCCATTTGATAGTGGATACTTTTGCATTGATTAGGATTGCAAGCAAGTTGGACGATTAAACAAGAGTCGTTTATTGTGCATCTGAATCGTGGAACGCTCACCAAATGAGCCTTTTCTGACATACAGTCACCAAATCGCGCTAAATTCAAAATGTACGAGGAAATCCATGAATGCCCACTTGAAGCCCTAAAGGCGTCGAATATGCTTTGAAATATTCTAAAGTTAATTCGAGAAGTTGCACTCCTTGGATTATTTTTAGAAATTTTGAAAGCATGTTCGACGCCTTAGACGGCTTGTATTTTGACTTGGATTATTCCCCATTACTCAAGTCTTCCGTCTTTTTGAGTTTTCTGGTAACCTGGTCGAAATCTGAGCTGCATCATCGCATGGTTAGTGTTGAGAGTTTAGAGTTTCAATTCTTGCAACGGCAGTGTTTTTTTGCCCCGTTCGATCTTCTTGCAGTTTCGTACGTTTGCGTATATTTGTTTGAGACTGTTCCAAGAGGCATAGCCAACACTATCACTCTGACTATCTTTCTGTTTGAGCCGATATAATATCGATCAAGTTTGACTTTGCTCCGTTTGCTATCGACTTACATCGAGTAACTCGCTTTTATCGAGTAAAACGTTTTCGTCCCCTCGGTGATCGATGTATACTGGACAGAGCGAAGTCCTGGGTGTTTTTAGAATTTCGCACTAACCAGCTTATTTTATCAGTCGAATCGAAATTCTCCTGCTTTGTTCGATTAGCTTTGTTTTTTGCTATTAGTGTATACCTCTGGACTGTACTTTCGGGCAATGAGCTGCTCTTTCTCAAATGTGAACGTTTTAAACTGTTACTATTGATCCAGTCATATTTTGGTTAAGAAAGGACCAATTCTACTGAAAAACTCAAAAAAGAGTGAAATCGTGTGATTTTCGGTTTGATTGAGAAAGTAATTGATGATTTATTTCAAAGTGATCGCTCAGGACATGAAACCCACAACTATTGCTGAGTACACAAATGCATAATAGTTTTGCCCATTTAGTGTCACTTGAATATCATCAGGTGCACTGCTTGAATATGTCTTTGTATCCGCCCATGATCATGCTGAAGCCCTTGATCGATTTCACTCCTGCGATAATCGCGCTCTTTCTTGCAGTTTGTCGAACTGTGGCCGACGAAATTAATTTATGCTCCTTTATGAACAGAATGCTGTGCTTCTCCTTGTGTGCGACTCCTGTATTTAAAAGTGGTCTGTGAATATTGCTGCGCTTGTTTTTGCAACAATGCAATAAAGAGTTAAAACCGTATGTTTGTGTTGTTCGTCGTACGAAACGGTTGCCAAACTCCGTTGCGATTATTTACTTACTTATGCACAGCGAGATGCTGGCAAATGGTGTGCTTACTGTGTGCAGCAAGTGGATTGGGTAAGGTTTGCTCACTAGCTGAGCTGTTAATATGAAGATGATTGATTTGAGTTCAAATTGCGTATTATTCATATACAGTAAAACCCGGATATAAGAGACAGCTTGGGAAATTGAAAAAAGTCTCTTATATCCGGGGTTCTCTTATATGCGGGGTCGGCCATTTTGTGCAATATTTTCTGTTAGAAACATGTCAAATACAGTACTAATGGTTAGAACATATTGTTCATCGAATAAAAGAACATTTTTAGAACGATTCGAGCATTTTAAATCACGAAAAGTAATTATTAATCTTAGATTGAACGTGTTTACGGTGAAATTGCACA